>VZUA01083673.1:6392-36250 GCA_013401035.1 Horornis vulcanius
CTATTAATAGTAGCAAGGCAAAAGAAATTTCAGGCAGGGTGCAATTTCTCTAAAGTTCCAAAATTACTCCAACAGCTTTTTTCAATAATTGTGTCCTATATGTGGTGTGAGACTTTCAGATATGCCTTGTATACCCTAAGATCCATTGCAATATTGTGACCTGATTTTTAACAGAGTTTGGTACTTACTACAATATTTTGGGTTTTTTGAAAGTTGTCCACCTATTAATGTGTCTAAAGCCATTATTTGGCAAAAAAAGGTGAAGTAGGCTAAAGATATATATGTAGTTAAATTTTTTTTTTTAATCACAAAAAAAGCTCTAAAGTTTAGGTAATCTGTTTTCATGGATGTTAAGTGGGAGCTGAATCTTAAAAGGAGTAAAAAAGGAGCCACCTTCCAAAACCTTTGACGCCAGTTTTGATCATGGTTAGAGCCCATGATTTTGCATGAGAAACTTGGCAAAATATGTATTGTGTGGAAGTTGACAGTACGAATCAAGAAATAGACCTTTCACAACTATTGAGCATGTCTAGAGCTGTTGCTTGAAAGCAGCATCAAAACAAATTGAACACTGCAGTAGTTTTCTATATATTTACTGAAACATGAAAACTCTCTGGGCATCAGGCGGAAATCCAGCGTAGATCTCTCTCTTGCACTATGAGCAGTGTTCGATTCCCATAATGTATCATTCAGGGAGCATCAGGCATCTGACTAATGATAAAGTTTCATCAGGTAGAGTGACTTGTGTGCTGTGGCATTACCTAAGCTAAAATGTGGATTATCTTCCTACAGCTTCTAGAACAATAAGGTGTTACTTATGAAAACTAGTAATTCTGAACCTGAAAAAAATTAAGTATAAAAGAGAATATAATTTAAAATTAACTTTTTTAGTAACTATTTTTAAATTTGATACAAGTCCTAATACTGACATGTATCAGGACTAAAGTCTTCAATATTAGACATTACTTTAATAAAACAATAATAAAATCTATACTTGAAACTGCTACACAAAAATAAAAGTCTTCTCGATTCAATATCTACTTTATGGCTTCTGTTCAAATCTCCTGTCCTTTTGAGATTTCTGGTTTCACAGCTTTAAGGAAGCCTATCTGAAATTCTCTGTATTGGTAAAAGAGCACTGAACTGAAACAGTAACTTGATCAAAAAATCTACTGTGAATGATCAGTTCTTTTTGGAATAATTCTTTTCACTTTTTGACAAGAAAAAAAAAAAAAGTGAATGCCTGGTAGTTTTTGGCTTCAGAACTTAAGCAAATGTTCACATCTGAAAACAGAGATAATCTTCAACATATTCATAGCACTCCTGGATTTTGCCATACCCAGGTACCAGGATTTGCATCTGAAGATACCCAGCACTGCTCAAATGAAGTGGAAAGACAACTACAAAAATATGGACCCTTGTACATGGTATTTTTTGGACAGCATTATAACTGGATGGTTCCTATTCAACACAACATTCATCTTGACTGGGACATAGATCAATCACACTGGACTAGACACACAGATATTGGACACTAATGCAAGTTCCATTAAAGCCTTCTGAGAGTAGGATTATCACGATGGTTCGCTGTTGTCCAAGATCTTTCCCCTCAGAATCCTGAACAAAATCTTCTGCTGCATACCGCCCTTTAGGGTGGAGCTCCTCAAAAAGTGCAGTTTGCCAATGAATTATGAGAAATAAATCAGCACCTTAAGAGAGTTTTGAAACTTGAGAGACTCAGTCAATGGGAGAATTAAATTCTTGAGCATACCTTACTAAGGAAATTTTACCATTATGGGTTACTTCTGTATATTGTTGTTTACGGAATTAGCATCCTCTGATTACAAGCTTACAAAATTGTTAACAAATCTCAGGGTCACTGAAATGAACATTTGAAAGTTCAACATTTGTCTTAAATTGTATATCCAAGTATGAGTATATTGTAAACTGGCATAATCAACTGGAAATTCACTTTTTGACAGCTTAATTTCAATCTTCCTTTTATTTTAGAGCAAGGACTCCAAAGGAAGGATGAGAATTTCTCCTCCAGTGGCATTGTTCTTGAAAACATTCTTAAACAATAACTTGAAACGTCTGAGAGTGAAGTGACCACACACTGAGTTAAATCTCTTTGACTGTGATGTTATCCTGAGCAAAGCAAAGTTTGATGCAGAAGATGAAGTGGCAGAAAACTTGTAGTGATAATTCTTAGGGAACCATCACTATTAACAAGGAAACTATGTTCCTTCAAAAGCCTCAGTAGATGCACAGAACATAAGGAGGTATAAGCTGTTTTCCAGTTAAACACAGGAAAAATGTATTAAACAATAGACAAAGCAGAATTTCTGATTAAGGTGCTGGCTACTGAAGAAGAGCCATTAACTCTCTCATGGTTACTCTACATATTTTGATTTGTGCTTCTGCAGTTAAGGCAATAGTATGTGGAATAATTCAAATCCAGGACAGGAACTTCAATCAGACTTACCAGTGGAGATGCACCAGCTAGGTATGTACCTAATCTTTGGATAACTCACCAGGTTTTTCAGGAAAATAGAGTAGAATGATGCTCTATGAGAGCCCAACATGTCCCCTCAAGGAAAGGCAAACTGATACTACAAGCACCTCATCCAGATAGAATAATGCCAGTAGTAATGATTTTTTTTTAAGTTTGATATTTTTAAAGCATTGGGAAAATGAAATGATAAACACAGGTTGGTGAGCCTTCAGGATTTCAGAAGTTGAACTATTTCACCCCAAAACCCAAAAAAAACCCACTTTCAGAGCACAGGGATCAAACACAATTCCAAAGGAATACCAAACCAACCAACCAGACAAAAAAAAACACACAGAAAAGTACTGCCATTTTCCTTCCAAAATAACTTGCACCAAAAAAATAGTCTTCCTATTTCATTGCTTTTTCTGAACATTGAAATTATGCAACTGGGATAGATAATTCCATGGCTGAGGAAACATCCACAATGAGAGTGTAAAGGCTGTACCAGATGAGTTTTAGGATACAGTGCTGGGATGATGGTACTGGTATGGAGAAAATGGATCTGTGCAATGGTGCTAAATCACTGCTTTGGAAAAACACTGCTTTTCAAAGATCCTTCAGACGATGGGTATACTGAAGCACATCTTATCATAGAGAATGAATATAGATGTAAAGATTATTGCTTCCACTCAAACTCCTTGAAGAAGTCTGCAAGTGTCTTGACAAAGAAATCAGGTTAATGCAACCTTGAATTTCTGAAAGGCACTTAGTTCCTCACTATAGACTCTTAAGACAAGTAAGAATGTCATGGTTTATGGATCCTCAGATGACTAAGTCAATGACAAAAAAAAAAAGAAAAATGGGTAACAGCATATTTGACCTGTTTTCTTAGTAATGACTTTTCACTAATGAAATCAAAAAATGGTCTCTGCTTGGGCTTTTTTTGTGTAACATGTGCATAAATTATCTGGAAAAGTGAGTAAACACTGAGGGAAATCTCTAAGTGTGCTTCAATATTGATACTAACTTGTTCCAGAAAGAAGAAAGGCATGGGATAAGGAACTAAAAAACAACACCTACAAACCAACAAAAAAAGCAGCAAAAAACCTTACACAACTTTATAGCCTTGACTGGCCAATAAAATGGCAGATGAAATACAGGGTAAATTAAAACTCCAAAGTGATGGATATGGGGAAAAAATCACCTTTATAAACATGATAAGCTGAAAAATTGACACTTAAACATGACCTTGAAGTTATGACAACTCCATGAAAACGTTGTTTCAATGCTCAAGAGCAATCTAAAAAGGAAATCAAGTATTTGGAATTACCAAGATGGAACAGAGGCACACATCATCATGCCACTGCATGATTTCACAAAGCTCCCAGATCTTACAGGCTGCATGCTTTTTTATTCCACAAGAACAAGACAGAACAAAAAAAAAAGAGAGAGGTAACAAGAAATCAAGGTAGAGAATACCTTTCAAGTACCGTGACAGAAGGTAGAATTTTTTACCTTAGAAAAGGGATGGCTGACAAGATTGTAAAATGAAGGTATACTAAGTCTTAACTTTCTCTCATAGAGAAAGTGTATTTTTAATTATTTCCTATTTTCTATATTCTCACAAAAATACAGACTTACAACAACAGGGGAAGCAGCTGCTTAAGAGAGAAAAGCGTAACAGTACAGCTGTGAAGGAAGTCCAATGAATGTTTGTCACAGACCAAAGTATTTTGACTACCGAGTTAGCAAATGGAGAGCAAATTATGAAGGCAGCTGAAGATAGAAATACTTGCCATTAGGAAATGAATATTTTTCCGAAGACAATATTGGGAGAGGGTGGTGTGGGATGCTCCTCGTGAGCAAGGGCAGGTGAGGCAGTCGGTGGGGTGAAGCCGAGCTCCGCAGCCGCAGCTGGGCTGTGACATCTGGTGGTCACACGGTCTAAGTGCAGTCCAGAACAACCCGCTGCACAGCACCATTTGGTTTGGCTTTAGATATTAAAAGCTGAGACTCTGACGACGGGATCAGTGATGGGGGGGTGCAGGCAGAATAAGATCAGAAGTGTACACTACTTATAGGCTCTCTCTATAGAAATGGGTTAAAAGCTTAAATTTAATAAGTGAGGTAATTAGTGTTATATGAAAGAGAAAGTTGACTCAAATGCTGTGCTATCATTAAAATAGACATGCTTTCATTAAAACTGTTAAATGTGACTTAAATGATTGAGCAAAACAGACTAAATTTTAAGCCTAATCTGAATCTAAAAAAATCACAGACTACTCGAATATTGAGCCCTCAGCTGTGAATGGAATTGGATTTGGGTTTCATGACATGCAAACTGTATGGTTGTAGCAGACACAAGGACAAGGAATGCTAAAGACTCATGCCTCAGAAACAAAATATAACTATTTGAAAACACTGCTGGAATGCAACTTCCTCCTAACCCTTGTTTTGGCTCTGTGCAACTTTTAAGAACAATTCAGCTCATCACGGCTAAAGCAATACTGAAATTTTATTTTGAGATCCTTACAAGAGAAAGGTATGTTGAATTTCTCATGCCTATAGTACAAGATTTAAAGTCTTATAGATACTTTCACTTACTTATGTTTAGGTTTGTGAAGAGATTGAGTATTTAATTTTAAAGGCAAATCCTAATCACAGAATATGTGGAATTGGAAGGGACTGAAAAAGATCATTGAGTACAACTCCTGGGCCTGCACAGGACAATCCCCAAGAGTCACACCACATGCCTGAGAGCAGTGTCCAAACACTTCTTGAAGTGTCAAACACTTCTGTCAGTCTGGTCCCGTGACCACTTCCCTGGGGAGGCTGATCCAGTGCCCAACCCTATTAAAGTTAGAGTAGAACTTCAACGCATAAATATATTGGATAACATGGTCACTGAAACACCTATTCAAGTGAAAACTTCTCATATAAAAAAAAAAATCAAAATTAATCTACTTGTTAGAGATTTTAAATCAAAAAACCAGTATTTCTTGAATAAAATATGAATGAAGTAACAGAAGGAGCTTTTTAAAATCCACACTATTTTCTCCACTTACAGTCATTTAGATTTGTTGAATCTCTCCTATTTTATCTGCTTACAATAACCACAAAAGTGTTCACTTCTTTAGAAAGTCCCAAGCAACCTTTTATAAGGGTTTTTTCTTCTCCTGAAATCTCAGTTAGTATTTGGTTTAATAGCCTAAAAGAAGCTTATATTTGACAAGAGCTCAGTCGTGCTGCAAATCATATTCATCAACTTTTAGGCAAATTACAATCTTGATAAGAATATAATATTAACAAAATAAAAGGAGCATAAGTAATGCTCCCTTGTTATGAAGTTGCAATCCTAAGTTTTCTTAGGATTAAAGTCTCCCATTTCTACATATATTTTTAAGTAATAAAAATGCAGCCTTTGGCAACATAAACAAATGTTCATTCTGAACATTTCAGAAGGAAAAAAATCTAATTCTCAGCAACATGATGAAGTCATGTAACAGAGTTACTTCTGTGAAAAGGATTAAAGTACTACCACCTTTCATAAAACTCTTAGTCAAGGCATAAGTAAGTTCAGAGAGAAGACAGAAGTACCCAAATAAGAGGCCAGAGAAACTAAACTAACTAAACATTATTTATTATGTAAACAAACTTACACAATAAATAATGTGACTGGATACATACAGAAGAAGGGGGACTACGTTGCTCTGCTGCAAATAAGTGTTTCATCCCACGCATAAAGTTGTACAACACACACATTTCCAGAGAGCATCTTGAGTAAGAGAGTCAGTTATAGTCAGTCTTGCATGCTCTAAGCCATGATGTAAATATAAGGATCAGCCTTTTCTCCATATGGAAAGGAGATACTGCTGAGAGGTGGGAAAATGTGAATGCTGACACTGTCAGATCTGTATAAAAGAAGCCTTTTTGATACATTTTGATTCACCCTGTATCTGTCTGATTACACTGCAATTGACAGAAACTCACAAAAGTAAATCCAACACAAATCTATTCATGATTCCAAGTTTCCAACCACTAATATTTGACTGCAGAAACCGTAAATACTTCCTATCCATTAGGTCATATTTTGTCTACAGGTAGATAAAGGCCCTCCTGAAGAGCATGCTCAGTGTAATACCACAGTCTAAGCAGAACCTGTGTAATCCTGAAACTTGCAGTTGAGACCTGCTGGTAGGGTTTCACATGCCTTTGGCAAAGCCAGTATCAGATGTACTCGAGAAGGTAAACATCAGTCCCAAAGTGCTACCAGAATGAAAATATATATGCTCCATTATGTTCATTAAAACCCAGTGCTCTTATTTGTGCCTGCTGCTGAAAGATGCACCTCTTGCTCAGATTGGAGGGGAGGACAAACAGAGAGGGGTCAGAGTTCTGGAACACTTATGTAAAGCTCCTTCTCATACCCCATCCCTCTTGGTCAGGGACAGCCTCTCCAACAGGGAGATCAGATGTGTCTAATGATCAGAACAGATGGATGTGAAAATTAAAATAAAGTCCTGAAGCATGTTATCTTGGAGTTCTCACAAGCAGATGGTTCTGAGGACTTTTGGAGGAATGCTCCACAGACCTCTTGTATAGTACCCATTTGGAGTTAATTTTGCTGCCAATCAGTGCTGTAAGTAATCACCTTCTCAGACAGCTATTAGCAAAAATTCTATGAAAGAAGTCAAAAGGACTACTAATCTCAGGTGTAATCTTGCTCGTCTAGCAGAGTGGCATGGCAAGCTTCCTCACAATCTTAGCTCTGAGATATGCTTCAGCCAAAGGCAAGAACACAGTAATTCCTTTAAGAATTTTTTCCTCTCCACAAGCGTGGACACAACTTTATTGAGAAAAAGAACTGAAATGTCTGAAAAAACCAAATATGAGTATATTAAGAAACACGTGATGAGCTGGGTGAATTAAGCATAAATCGTATCAGATACCTGACAAATACTTCTGGTCCATCATAAAGGCTAAAGGTTCAGTTTGTCCCCAAGAACATAAAAAAATAATTTCAGCCAATCTAAGACAGACTGGAAACTTTTTAAATTGCCAACTCTGCTTGGGGGTCTATCTGTCTACACTCTACACCTGTATGTTTAATAATCTGTTGGAGGCTCTAAAGATCAGTGACAACATGCTATCTTTCCTAAAGAAACCACTCCAACACTTATCAGAGACATAAAAAGACAGATGGCCTCTTGTGGTGAGTTCACCCTGGCTGGCTTCCAGGTGCCCATCAAGCTGCTCTATCACTCCCCTCCTCAGCTGGACAGGGGAGAAAAACGTGACAAAAGGTTTGTGGTCAAGATAAGGACAAGGGAGGTCACTCAGCAATTACTGTCATAGGCAAAATAGAGTTGACTCAGGGAACTTAGTTTAATTCATTACAAATCAGATCAAAATAATGAGAAATAAAACAAAACCTTAAAACACTTCCCCCTACTCCTCTTTCCTTTCCAGGTTTAAATACTATTTTTCCTTATCTCCTCCCAGAGGACTAGGGGGACACAGAGTGGGGGTAACAGTCAATTTGTTACAAACTATTTCTGCTACTCCTTCCTCAGGGAGAGGACTCCTCACACTCTTTCCCTGCCCCAGCATGGGGTCCATCCCATATGAGACAGCTCTCCACAAACCTTTCCAACATGAGTCCTTCCCACAAGCTGCAGTTCTTCATGAACTGCTCCATCATGAGTCCCTTCCATGGGGTGCAATCCTTCAGGCTCAGGCTGCTCTAGCTGGGTCCCCCCTTGGCTAACAAGTCCTGCCAACAAACCTGCTCCAGGATGGATTCCTCTCTCCATGGGTCCATAGGTCCTACCAGGAGCCTCCTCCAATTCAGGCTTCCAAAGGGTCACAGACCACTTCAGGTACCCACCTACTTGGCATGGGGCCCTCCACAGGCTGCAGGTGGATCTCTGCTCCAACCTTAACCTCCCTGGGCTGCAGGGGCACAGCTGCCTCACCATGGGCTGCATCATGGGCTGCAGGGGAATTTCTGACAGTGCCTGGAACCCCTCCTCCCCCTCCTCCCCCTCCTTCTCCAATGACCTTGCTGTCTGTGGGTGCCTCTCTCACATATTCTCATTACTCTCTCTTACCTTTTCACAGCAGTTTTTTTCCCTTCTTAAATCTGTTAATCCTCTTGTTTTCTTTTTAAATCTGTCATCCTAGAGGCACTACCACCATCACTGCTGGGCTCAGCCTTGGAGAGTGGCAGGTCCATCCTGGGGCCAGGCTGGCACCAGTGCTGTTGGAATTGAGGGAAGCTTCCAGGAGCTTCTCATAGAAGCCAGCCCTGTAGCCTCCCCATTAACAAGACCCTGATACACAAAGTCAATGCACTTTTTCAGATGTTTCCTCTTATAATGGTAGTCTGACAACTAAATGAAAACAATAAAAAAGGATATTCATACTTAGGCTACTATAAATAAGAAAAGATCATGGTAATATTACAGAATACTTCTTTAAAATTAACCAAGACCCCCTTCTGCACAAAATATTACATCTCTCAGGACTATTTTTATTTATTTAAAACCAATTTCTTTTTAGTTTCAACATTCAAAAATTCCAGTTTATTAGTATGCATGTATGCACAGGTATACATCCACAGATAGAAAGCTGTGCTGTGCCTGAACATTCAAGAATGACAGCACTTCGACAGTTTCTAGCCCAAATAAGTGAATATTGAGAATATGAATATATTGGCATTCTGCTGTTTCTATCAGTATAAACCAAGCAAGCGTTGGCCGTGGGTAACATAGCAACTATCTTTCAAGATATTATTGATTTATTGAAAATTAAGGTCATCTGAAAAATGGCTTAAGTAATATTAAACAAAAAAAAAAAAAAAAGATTGCACTTTTGAGCTCTCTGTTTTGTATTCCTCTAAGTGGGATGTAAGGAGTAACATCTTCCAGAAAAAAACATGTCCACTGATGAACAAGTGCGGATACACTGAACAGAAGGAAGAATAGATTGCAGTTGATGAGAGCACACAGGACATACTCTCTTAAAATATCCATAAGCTATATTACATTCAGAATTCCAAAATAAATAAGGCAGAGATTTCATATTTGATTTGTTCTGGCACAAATCTGGATAAACTAGAGTGCAGGGCTACTCAACATGAAGTTATTAAAACAAAATTATATCCACAGTCTAATCTCTGGCAAGCATTCAAAAACAGTCAAAGCAATAGTCATGAGATAGTTTTATTTTATGGTAAATATCTGACATTTTCATTAGTACACACTGGCAAGAAATGCATATTGATGTTCCAAATGCCTATAAAAAGCAAAAATTAATACACGCCTCCCAAAAATTGCAAGTAATTTAGAAATTACTTTGTATTTTATATCAGTTTTAAGCTCCTATGAGATTGCAAGCAAGCACAAGTAAAAAAAATATTTTGGTGAGAAAAATTGAAGGTTTTAGGGTAAATACTGCTACGTCAGACAAAAGATCCACATAGCACAGCTATGTAGCAAGAGGAAATGCTGTGTAGGGAGAACACACATCCAGCCAGTTTCTCCCAGCACACCCCCACACCACCTGCAAGTGTTGGGTTAGGAATGTTAGAAACACACACTTGCCTGCTTCTGCTCTTACTGTGTAATTACTTCTGTTCTGACAACAATTCTTTTTTGGATCCATGTGTACTACCTGACTACACAATCTCCAGTAAGTTCATGCCTACTGCGTAAAGCGGCACTTCACTTTTCTGCTTTAAATTAATCTCCAACTACCTTAATTGAATGCCATCATCCAGTTATAGTACTGTGAGACTTAGCAAGCAACAGTTTCACAATCCTTTTATCCACTTCTTTCATGATCATAGGAGCTTCAGTCATATTTCTGGTACCTTCTTTTTTGCCAAATTAAACCTACAGCTTTGGTTACACTCCTGTTCGCATGTATACTTTCAGATAGACTGTGAGTGTAACTTCCATTTTTCAATCTCCTTTGTACTTAAATTTTACTTTTGAACAGGATTTTTCAAGCCACTTCTAAAACACGGTTCTACTTTTCAACTTTTGACAGTTGAAAAATCTCAGAATTCCCAGAATAATTAGTGTATTATTCTTATGTCTGTTAATACCTATATAACGTGAAAAATCAGTTTCCAACTACCTTTAAGCATAGCTATATACAGTAACCCATATCTGAAAATATTTTATCAGTCATGTACACATAATGTGACATTTTCCTAACCTTAAAGGAGTTTGGAATAACTGTTAATGTGTTTTGGTGCAACAGAAGCTCTGGAACAAAGCGTAACCAGGAATTCAGCATGATAGCTTTAACAAAGACATCTAAATTGTACACCATGCACTGTCTGTTAACTGGATTGGAACTAAGTTTGTCAGAGCACCCTAAAAAGTAACCGAAAGAAAAAATGCCTTCACAGGAACTCTATTTGGGAGATGTATCCATATCTCTGCTGCCATCAATTACTGCATGGAATGCATTAGGAGGAAGAAATAAAATCCTTATCTTACTTTGAAAGCTCTCACAGGTGAACAATTATAATCCACATTGACTCCATCTGAATTTTGTGATAACCCTCTGTACCAACAGAGAGCAAGTCCAATCTGATACATTCAACAAATTTAGTTTTTCCATTTCACTGCTGTTCCTGCATTAGCAGAACACACTAGCTGTTCATTTTTTACTTTATGCTTATTACAATTTAAAAGCACAGAAAGTAAAGATTAAAAACTTCAAAGATCCTCCATTGATCAATTTTCCAATTGTGATTGTCTTCACAGACATTCAGAAATCGTTTTAATGAATTTGAAGGACCTGTTGATGCTAAAATCCAAAAGTACTATTATACAAACATCACAGTTGTGCAATTTTTCTCAACTGGGATCATCCTGCCCCAAAATAAATAATGATTTTAAAACTCCAATTGAAAGATCTTCTACTGGAATTACAGGCAAGATGCATGTTTTGTATTTCCCATGTTCTTAACTTTGTTAGAAAAGCAAAATCCACAGAAGGTCTTGAAAGCTTTCCTGTTCCACAGCAGAGGGCCAGGCATCTGTAAGTGCTGCAGCCGGCAAGCAAGAGATAATCTTTGCTCCAGAAGTGCCACAGCTGTTTGGAATCCATGCCAAGAGGCTTGGAAACCACAGGCCAGGGCATAGGAGTGTCTACGAGCTCTATACAAAGCTGTGCTGTGGGCACTGTGGGAGAGAGGTGAGTGCTGGGGATGAGTTCTCCAGAGAAATGGGCAGAGAACAGTTGTCTGCTAAAGGGCATCAGACAGAGGTTTGCAAGAGTTCAGCATATTCATTTGTGGGCGAGATTACTGTATGGTTTCCAAGAAAGTAAAACTAATAGAAAGCCCTGAGGAATAAAAAGCTTTGGAAAATGCAGGGGTGGGGTGGGAAGGTCAGGTCAGATTTTGCTCTGTTGAAAAGATGAGATTGGTTTGTGTGTTCCTTGTTTCTATACACCTTAACCCAAGCCTTAGATCGTCAGGAAAGTCAGCTTTGCTCAAAGGCAACTGGTATTAGAAGCTGGAAATCACAATAAAGACTTCTTAAAACATTAGTCAGTAAAGTTAAATAGGTATCAATGGAGACAACATGAAGAACAATCTAATTTAAAAATACACTGGTGCTGAAAATTTGATATAAATCATCCTGCCCCCAGTAAAGGAGCACATATTCAGCAGTGGTTGAAATAATATTAATTGGTTTTCTATAACTAATTTTTATCTTCATACTCTTGAGAAAAAGAGCACATCTAAAACATTTCTGCATATAATACAAAGCAAGTATGCGCATGCCTTGACAAAAAACAAGCTGACCAAAAAAATAGGATTATAGCCCTCGTAGTCTTACCTTGGTTATCTGCATATTTTTCCCAGAACTGCTTCCTAGAGGAAGCTCCAGACAGATATAATTACTTCTCCTCTAATGGGGCTCAGCCTCTTCAGGAAGACACTTGTCAGAAATCCAACACTTAAAGTATGGATGAGTGTCCATATTGCAATACCATGGCTGAGTTGTATAAACTTGCATCCTCAATCCCTGCCTAAACACGTTCCATCTTCATTATAAACCCACACTTTATACAGGTCAAACTTTCTTTTTTTTTCAGACATTGGAAAGTAAAGGCTTTGCAAATCCTTCATTACAAAGTTCAAACTGTATCTATTCTAAATTTTTAAAAATATCCCTGAGTTATAACAACTAATGCAACAGATTTTTTTTTAAGGAAGATTTACTTACCAGTAAAGTTTTTTTAATTATTTTTATGATCTAAAAGTAACATCTTGCAACAGAAGCATTTTGTCTTTACAAACCACAAGGATACCAGGAAACTGTCAGTCAGTGCACATGCAATAGATTACTCCAGCTACTGACTTCTCTATCACCTTGTGAAGAAGGTAGAAGGAAAAAATAAAGGAAGAAGGTTTTGTGGAGAAAAACTAGGATTATGTAAAAATATGTATGTCAATATAGTTCCTTGAGATCTCCATTTCTCCATAGTTCTTACAGTCAAATGAATATCACATATTTGAAATGCAAAATTAATTATATGAACATTAATGACATTTCAACAACAAAATCATTACCTAGCCTACCATTTTCACTAATTTTTTAGTTTACAAAACCAGGTCTGTTTTCTTTTATCACAAAAGCATGACTATACCTTAAAAGATATTTTAATTTTGTCAAATCAGAATATTGCACAAAGGAAGGGAATATTTTAAAATAGTTAATTGCTTTGATAATGCAATCAAATATGACACTAATGACCCTTGCCTACGCTACAAGGTCAGTGCAGTGATCAGGGAGCACGGTAGGCACAACTTGAACCCGAGACTGGTTTAAGTGGTTTAACTGCATTATATGACATTGTTGGTACATGTATGCAAGAAAAAGAAATAAAAAAAATTAAATCAACAATATATTTTGATATCTAGATGACATCCCTTGATGCCTGATCCACACTTTCATTTTTCTGTCATATACATTCCAGATGATCAGGAAAGACATCCATAAATGCATTCTCAAACAAGAGCCCGGTAGAAAAAAAAATAGAGGAAGAGAGAAAGGCCCAAGAACATGGAGCCTACCTTCAGTACAGTACACCTATCTACAACTCTGCTTGTTGAAAAAAGATGGAAAAGCCCCCAGGAAAATGCTTTTCTAGGAAGTACATTGGTCTATCCTGAATTGTGATTACTCCTCCAAAATTAACAAAATGAATTCTCTTTCTTGGCCTTCTAGAACATGCTGCAGACCCATCAAGGAGCAGACTGGACTAGAACATCTCTGCATTTCTTTCCACATCACACTTTCCAACCAATGGCTTTGAAACTGCAGTCTTGGAACTTGACTGGCTCATCAGTACTTAACTGGTAGAAAACAGAGATGGAAAATTATGCCAAAGGACCTTCCTATTTGTGAAAGAGATCTATACTTTGTTGCAGGACAATGCCTTTGTTATCATCCAAAGGCCCCACAAGAGTCGTTCAGTTTTCCTGAGACGAAAAGTGACAATTTTCTTGAACTCAACTAAGATATTTAAAATATTGAAGGTGTTGAAAAAGAGTTTCATTGGTTAGGGAAGACTAGAGACTACAAAGCATTTACAGTGTGTATCACTGAACTGGAGGCTTATTAAGCCAGTCTCTAATTAATGTAACTATCTCAGCAGAAAATTACTCACTTGTTCTTTTTATAGTACCAAATCATCTATTTATCACAGTACCCCTTAATAACTTCCATGAATAAGGAATACAAACATTTCCTTCCTATAGCCTACTTCCCCACAAAACATCTCTTCCTCCCCTCCAAAAAAAAAAAAAAAAGAAGAAAGAAAAAAAGAAAATCAAATAAACAAAACCACAAAATAAACCCCACAAATTCTTCTTTCCCTTTGCTTACTTAATGTGTTTCACTAAGATTTGTACAAGAAAACGATAAAGAAACAGCCAAACAGCAGGGAAACCTGCATTTGAGCAAGTTCTGAAGATATTTAGCTAAAAAAAGTAGCTAATTTTCCAATTCTAAATACTCATAACTGAGAGATGAGCAGTCTGGGATTAACACTGAAATAAAAATCAAAAACTTAGTCAGGAAAGGGTAATGGTTTCATCACACTGGTATATGGAAGTTCAAACTTGTTGCAACTAACAAGAACAAGTTCAGTGTGCTCAGGACCAGTTCCCTTTGCTCAGTTGAAATGCTACCAGAACACGCTGCCCTGAGAGTCAACAGACATCTCTGGCTCAGGTACCCTGAGTACAACTGCTAGACACCAACAAAACATTAGGTACCAGCTACTGCAGTGCCTTCCACAAGTGAAGGCAGAGCTTATGGGGTGGGACACAGTAGTTTTTGAATTCAGATAATTTAATGTCTTCAAAGAGCTGCAACTCCTGACCACTTCTCTACCTTATATTTTGACATCTTAACAATCTGTAACTGGAAATGACAACAGCATACAATGTAAAAGCTTATTATAAGAAGGGTTATGAATGAGAGAAGATGCTATACAACTTCACCCTAAGTCATCAACCTAAGCAGTAATTAAAACCAAGAGTTATACAAACCAGTAAAAGCATTTCACAAGGAAAGAAAACACCCATTAGAATTCCGACTGTGGAATCAGACAAAAACCAATTTGCTACAGGAAGCTGTCTCAGCACACTAGAATGTTCTGAGGGTGTTGTCAGCTCTTACCACTTTCTTCTGCTGTAATCCATGAAAGAAAGACTAGACAGACACAGCTTTAATTCAGGAGACATTCGACGCACAAATTAACCCAGAGCTAACAACTAGCTTGATAATAAATGTATTGTTTATTCAGCTTACGAATTGCACACTACTAATAGTTTTTTGTTTTCTTTATCATACTGAAATTATCTGAGTGTGCTTCATTCTGGCCCATTTGTGCCACATCCTAGTAGCACTTCAGAATAAAACTAAATGCACACGTGAAAGAGATAAGAAAAAAGTACAAATAATTAAATGTCAATTTAGAAAGAAGTGCTTAATAAGCTTGATACCATACTAAGCCAGTAGCAAAACTCTGGTCATACTCTAAGCTTCCTCCCCTCACCCCTGATTCCTTTCCAATCCAAAACCTTTTTCTGTAAAAACTGTGAAAAAAAGTTTATGGCAATAAATTTCCATATTTGTAATGGCAGTGGCAGTGCCTCAGAGTTTATGCATTTTGTTGACAAGATTTTCTTTCAGAGAAGAGTTTCCTTTAAAAAAGGATAAGTGACCACTCCAAAGCATTTTTACCACCAAATTAGCTCTGGACAGACATCTTTCCATTTCCTTTCTCTTTTCCTTCACACACAAATATACCTCCTGGCAATATCACACAAAAGTCAAAATAGAACTTCCAAGAGATTTTTAGACATTTGTAAATTTGTACAAGGCTTCAGACAATTGTTTCATTTAATACACTGAATAAACCCGATAGAAGTGTCTTAGCTACAAAGAAAGAAAAGCTAATCAAGTTTACTGAAAGCAATAAAGGCCTAATATTTTGTTCTAAACTTCAAAGTAGAGAAGGGACAAAGTAGGAAAAAGTAATATTTGTTTTACACAAACAAGAGATGTTTCATTTTAATACACAAAACAGTTTAGCATTTCAAAAACTGGGGGATTTTGGGGACATCATTAAAGGGGACAGCAAAAGAAACTGAGCTCAGCTGAATTCAGTAAAAAGTTTGACGCTGATTCTGTCAATCAAAACACACCCCTACTCCTTAAATTGTAGACAATGATAAAAGCTGAATCTTCAGGACTTTATATTTTTAGCCTCTTTAAAGTACTTTCTTCCTTATTAGGAAATTAATATTTTTCATCTGCCAAAACATCTGTTCTTTGCAAGGATTCACCATTTCAGCTAATTCACCAAGGCAGCACCATTAGGCTCAAGGAACATAAATATACATAGATCTACTGCGATTAAAAATATATTCTTCAGATTTGCTGAGGAGCAGGCTAACAAAAGAAAAAGAAAAAGAAAAAGAAAAAGAAAAAGAAAAAGAAAAAGAAAAAGAAAAAGAAAAAGAAAAAGAAAAAGAAAAAGAAAAAGAAAAAGAAAAAGAAAAAGAAAAAGAAAAAGAAAAAGAAAAAGAAAAAGAAAAAGAAAAAGAAAAAGAAAAAGAAAAAGAAAAAGAAAAAGAAAAAGAAAAAGAAAAAGAAAAAGAAAAAGAAAAAGAAAAAGAAAAAGAAAAAGAAAAAGAAAAAGAAAAAGAAAAAGNAACCACGTCTTCCTTCAACCTGTTAGGGTTCTGGATGAGGGGAATGAAGGGAAGTCCCTCAGGGAGGGAGGGCTCCCGGGGCGGCCCCTTCTGCCTGCCTGGCCGGGGCTGCTCTGCTTCCAGAGCTGCTGCTCCCCGAGCGAACCGGAGCGGGCGCGGTACCTGTGATGTTCCTGCAGCACCCATCGCCTCATGGAAAGCCGCACCCGTGCATCCGCGGGCACCTGAAGAGAGGAGAGGAGGCGGAACCTCTCTGCTGAGGGGCGAACCGGGCATCGCTGAGCGGCATCACCGGCCCTGCTCCGGACAGGGAGCCGGGGGGCGAGTCGGGCCCGCCGCCGCCCGCGCTGAGGGGAAAGGGGCGCAGCCCGCGCTGAGGGGAAAGGGGCGCAGCCCGCGCTGAGGGGAAAGGGGAGCAGCAGCGGCGCCCCTCACCCGCCCGACCGCGCTTCCCCCCAGGAGCCGCGGTTTGGACAACGGGGCTGGGCAGCGCCTCTGTGCCCCCCACGCCTCCGCCCCGACCCAGGGTCTCAGCCGCTGCCCGGCATCCTGCGGGCATTTCTGCAGCTGTTCAAGGGCTCGCTGAACCCATCGGGCAGCGCCAGTCCGGCGGCCGGAGCACGGAGTGATGTGAGGGAAAACATCACACTGCGAGAGCGCCGGGTGTGAGGAGACCGGACCCGAGCAGCAGTCTCGGAGCTTGTCAGCTTTTTAATTTGGAGCTTCATCTTTGCTGGCAGCTGGGTAAGACAGTTCTTAGTCAGAAACTTGTATTCATAACCTTTTCCGGCACAGGAACCCAAGTCAGCAANTCACAAGAAACATGATCTTCCAGGGTTCCATAAAGCATTTGGTTCACTGAAGTGTCACCCACACCTGTCCCTCATACAGGACTGAGTCTGTGTGGGGTTTTTACTCATAGTTTTCTCAGGGGACTGCAAATACCTCAGAATTAATTAAGGACAATGCACCACTTTTGTTAAGAAAATAAAAGTGGGTTTTGCTTTTCTTTGGTTCTTAGTCTTCACTTGCTCTTTGCCAGTCATAAAATTATCCAGTTATGGTTCTGCATTTTAATTATTAACAAAAATCCTAATAAAGTAACAAAGTATAAACACATCCTAAATAATTTTCCCCCAGAGAGACCCATCTTTTTTTTTTTTTTTAATTATCAAATTGAGAGGAAAGCTAACGTCTTTACAAGCAATTTGTTGGGTGAAGGTGTGGGCGCCTTTGAAATAGGTCTTAATATCTCTACTAACTTTGGGCAGGGGGTTCGTCCCCGACATCTTGGCTCCTGGAACAAACAAGTGGGTCTGCACAGCCTGAACTTCGGGGTAAAAAAAGTAGGTTCAAGGGGGTAATGTGTGGTAGGCAGTTCAGTAAGGCTGTACCTTGCTAGTACCTCAGCTGTGGGGAAAGGAAGAGGGCACCATGGGGCTGGGAGTTCAGGATAAAAAGAGGTTGTGCCCTCCGAAACCTCGAGAGAGAAAACTCAGTGGGTGTGTGCCACAGTGGACTCTCTCCCTTTATTCAAATAAAGTTGAAGGATTCCTCTATCTCTTTTTTGGGCATAAACCTCTGGCGTTTGTGGATTTTCTGACAAAATCCTTCCTTTAATAGCCTTCCTAAAGAGGCCCTGTAACAATAGCCAGGACAGAACAGCCAGCTGCCTGCCAGAGTCACCAAAACCATGAAGATTTACGTTCCAGTATGGTCTGCATCTGTCAAGATAGACAGATTAAAAAATAGCAGTCTAGTCATCTTACAAAGTTTAGTAATTTCGGCAAGGCTAGCATAGTTCCCGTGATCTTGCAGAGCACATATTACTGCATGGACTCTTCTTTTCTTTTCATGTGTAATAAAGGGCTTGATTTGTTATAAATCTATAACCAATGCACTTCAGAAATCACAGTCTAGTGTTTTGGGCTTGGTTTGTTTGTGGTTTCTTTTCACTTTTTTCTACCTCTACTCTTAACTAATGACCTTGAACAGACTGTGCTGGTTTGTGCTGGGGCAGACTTAATTTAAATATTAGTTATGCTTTACCAGCAGTCTAGAGAAATGCACAACAAAGATTTTAATTGCATGCATTATTATTTGGTACTTCCAAAATTTTACTGTAATGCAGCTTTGTGTCCTACTTGACTGGTGCAGGATTACAAGGAGTATAAAGACTGCTAAGCCATTATCTTTGAGCAGGACAGATTTTGTGATCTTCCTGTTGCTTCTGTACATTGTCAAGCACAGAAAGGGATCAGAAAAAAGAAACTATGACTTATTTTTGTATTTGCAAGGACTTGCACTGCATAAATAGAAGTGTTTAACAGTGCCTTTGCATCTGCCAAAGTGAAATCTAATGTAATGTGGTTCATAGAATGCTGATTTTTATATCAAGTTCGTTCTGTTCTAATTATATGCAATGAGAATTTTGTATCATTCTAATTGTACTTATTTAAATCACACATAATAGAAGTAGTCAAGAGAATTCAACAGAATACAGGGAGTAAGCTGTTCTAGGCACACACTTCTAAAGCTTCAGAGTTATTTAACTGCCATAGAATCATCATAGGATGTTAAGGGGTTGGAATGGACCTGAAAGATCCTCCAGTCCCAACACGGGACAACTTCCACTAGACCGGGTTGCTCAAGGCTTTATCCAACCTGTGTTTGAACACTACCAGGGTTCACACTGTCATCTGGGGCCTCAACATTTCTGGATATTTTATCTTCTATTTACAGTTTTCTGGGTGAAAATCTGATGTGGTGTCACTTAATACTACTTATACCAAACAACTGTATTTGATTGCTGGCCAGTGGGCTTTTTTCACGATAGAATTTTTAACTTTTCTCTTTTGTAGCAAAACATAGTCTTCCCATAAATCTGCAAAACCAACAATGGAATTAGTTAACACACCTTTCTGATGGGTCATGAAACTGGAATATATTTAGTACTGGAAAGTTACTAGTCTCAGTTAAAGACACACCTTTTGACACCAGATGTTCTGGCACACTTCCTTGTGGCCATCTGTTATGGTGAATTATTTGCTAAAGTTGAAAAGAATTGGGATTTGCTTTTGGTGAGGTTTTCTTGTTGTGTTTTAAAAGCCCAGTATTCTGGTTGTGCAGTCCTTATACTTGTGCCTGGCAATGTATTTCCTTTGTACGTGCTGGGATTAGGATGTCAGACTAAAGTACAGGGAAATGTCTTGCTAATTAGAAGATAATTCTTGGTAGCTTCCAAGCTCTAGGCTGGACAGCTTACAAACAGCTGTGTAGCAACATGATTGTGTTACAGGAAAAATCTGTCAATCTAATGGTATGTTTCATTATCTTTTTTTTTATTCCTTAGTTGTTCAACAGAACAATGCATGCCCATATGCAGCTGAACTATGTATGTTTTTACACTTTTAATTAGCTCTTTAATCCATACCCTGTTCTAGTACTTTCTGTGCAAATGGGGTGATAATAAATTCATTTTTCTCTCTTCAGAAATCAAAGCATGTTTCTTTCAGAAAAGAAAAATGACATGATGAACCGTTGCCCACCTAAACATTCAACATTTCAAAGAAACAAACAAACAAAACCAGACCTCTACTATTCGAAAATTCTGATGTTAATTTTAATATGACTGTTTTTCAGTTGGTTTTAAATGTGCAGCACCAGGTTTTACAATACCGGCCATTGTTTGTGGCTATTTTTTGTTTAACTGTTCTGTAGATAGGATGCCAACTGTGTATTTTAATGGGAAGAAGATTACAAATTAAATACATCATTAAAAATAAATGTGAATGCTATCCACAAAAATAGTGGGCATATTTGATAGCCCAAATCCTTATGTGCTTTCCTTCTGGATTTCAGAATGCTACTATTTCAAATCAACTTTAATTTATGTAGTAAGACCTCTGTTCAGTAACTTAATAACATGCAAACACATTTGTATCCATGTCATATAAATTATTACAAAGAGGTGTTAACTTGGAAATAGTATTTTTTGCCCTTCAATTGAAGGTCACTGCTCTTGGTAAGAAATAAGTGGAAAACAGCATTGTACTACTTTGGCTTATAAAATAAAAAGCAGTTTACATGTAACGTAAACTTCTAGTGAAAATCTTAGTAGTGGTAGTATGTTACAAACTTTTTTAAAATGTTGTTTTGAGGTCTGTGAACATGATTAATGGAGAACTTGTGGTTTTGGTTTTTAAATTAGATTCCCGTCCAAATAACAATTCCCTACCCACAGCAGGGGTCCTGTTTCCATTTGGTCTTTAAGCATTTAAGAACTACACAATATTGCAATATTTTTCCATATATAGATCAATTTGGCAAGTTAGTACACTTCCCTTGCTCCAGCTGACTTTGTGGTACAGTTGCCAAAAGTCCTTTGGGACTTGGCTGGAGAACTCTCACAACATAAAAGCAAACTGCTTGTTTTTTTAGCTGCAAAGGAAACTCCCTTTAGTTTTAAATTAGCCTTGAACAGCACAGCTGCTCTCCCCTGTAGATCTACATTAGACTTGTTGAATCAGCTTGCTTTTATTCCTTGTAACAGAGGTCCTGATCTGCAATTTAGATTTGTTCTTGTTTCATTTTGACCTCGGTGGAGGAACAAAAGCTATGGCTTTGGAAGATGAGGTTACTTGCCATGATCTTTCACCTCGCTGTAGCAACAGAGCATCCACTGCCTTTCATCTCTGCCTCTGGCTTGTGGGGAGAAAAAAAAATTAAGAGTATGAATGTAAAATGTTACACCATGTCTCACTAGCTCTTCAGCTGTGTGCAGGTGTAACTTATCGACAAGCTCGTAAGAGTCTGAAGAAGGCGAACTGGATGGGCTTCTTTGCTGAGGAGTACTTGGAGCAAGTTGAGGGCACCTCCCGCTAAAAGTCACTGATTTGTATTGCTCTGCTACAGTCTTATTTTGAATGATGGCAGGGAGTGCAGTGAGCCTCAGAAAAGGGAGAAAAGTGGGATTTTAGTGGCAATGCCCAGTGGTGCTGGAAGAGTAGGCACTGGCAGGAAGCACATCTGTACCCTTGCCAGATGAGAGAGGAGCGCCGTGCCCGGTTCTGGGTTCCTCAGCACAAGGAAGACAAGGAGCCACTGGATCGAATCAGTGGAGGCCACAAAGATGATCAGAGGCCTCTCTTTTAAGGAGACACTGTGGGAGCTGGGCCTGTTTAGTCTAAGGAAGAGACAACTGAGAGGGGATCTCATTAGTGCATATACATATCTCAAATGTGGTTGCCAAGACGAGGGTGCTAGAGTCTTTCTGGTGGTGCCCAGAGACAAGACAGGGATCAATGGCCGTAAACCAAAATACAAAAAGTTTCACCTCAACGTGAGGAAGTACTTCTTTACACTGAGGGGGCAGAGCACTGGAACAGGTCGACCAGGGAGGTCGTGGAGTCTCCCTCTCTGAAGGAATTCCAAACCCACCTGGACGCGCCAATGTAGCACCTGTTCGTGGTGACCCTGCCTTTGCAGGAGGCTTGGCCTGGATGATCCCTAGAGAGCCCTTACATCCCTAACAACGCCGCAATTCCGTGAGACCATTCCAGGAGGGCGTGCCGACCCGCAACAGCTTCCAGGCCGCTCGGAGGCGGCGGCAGTCCCACCCACGGCCGGGCGGAGCCAGCGCTGAGCCGCACTTCCCGAGGTGCTCGGCTGGGCCGGGTGGCGGCCCGCTTGCACGCCGGGACTTGCAGTCCGCCCTCCCTCCTCCCTTCCCGGTCAGGCCGCGGAGCCGCCTCTCTCCTTCCGGGAGCGGCGCCCGCTCGTTGGAGGGGATCGGGAGCGGCGTTTGTTGACTTCCTCGGAGGCGGCGGGGGCGGCGCCGAGCCCCGGGAATTCCCCGCGGTNACCGCGAGGGGCGGCGCTGCCTCCCCGCCGAGCTGAGCGCCCGCCGCTGACCCGCCCGGCCGAGCGGGGCCCGGACAGGTTGGTCCCGGCGCGGGGGAGGGGGACGTGGGGCGGCCCTGGCCGGGGCTCCCCTGGAGTGCTGGGGAGCTTCGTGCCCCGTGGAAGAGGAGCGACTCCGCCTGGGAAAAGAGGCTGGTCTTTCGTTTCTCCCCGTAAAACAGAGTCGTCCTCGTAGAAGCCCGGAATTTTAAGGGCTGCAAGGGAGATGTTCTAGTTCAACCCCCCCTGCCAAGGGTCTCCTCGAGCAGGTTACAGGTGACACCGGAATGCGTGGAGGTGGGTTTTGAATGACTCCAGAGAGGGAGACCACGCACTCCCTGGTCAGCCTGTTCCAGTGCTCTACCTCCCTCATATAAAGTACTTCCCTATGTTGAAGTGGAACTTCCTGAGTTGCAGAATGGGCAGGCTGTCGGTCTTGTGCCGTGTCCCTGCCCAGTCACACTTGGCCGGAATAAAGGGCTTATCCCATGGCGGGACGGTGAGCAAGGCTTACAGGTACCGCTACCAAGCTGGGGTTGGGTCTCGGGCAGGCAGTCAGGCTGGTTACAAAGCTGCCTCTGATCAAGCTGAAAAACTGTGGGGTCTTGGAGCTGCAGTTTGTGCCTTGGTACAGGGGGGAGTCTGGCAAAGGAAATGATCAAAGTAGGACTACGAGTGTGAAAACAGAAACATGATGGAATATTGGAGCTGACAGGAATACAGGTGCTGCTGGCGGTGTTAGTTTGGAAGAAGGGAGTGCAGATGAGCATTGAGGTAGTTGTATGTGCTGGTGGTGCTTTCAACTTTTAAGAAATTGTCTCTTTAAATCTTGGGGTTTCACCTGGTTGGGAAAATAGCCTTATGTCCTTAATTAAATTGGTCCCCTAGCAACTTAGAAGTGAGTGTTAACTCAACTCCAGTGAGTGCTTTTAGGAGCTTTTTGTTTCTTAAGGAATCTTTTTAATTTTCCCACTGCCTTTCACTGTATATATGCAGTAAAATCAGTGTGCTGGAAGCAGGCTCTGGAAAAAGTGGAGTTAGGGGAGAAGTATTGCCAGGACAGTTAAGTCTGCTCTGGACTCCAAAGGTCAGTTTCTCTTCTGCGACAGTTTTCTGGGAAATGTTGTTATGGGCTATGGGAAGCATGTCATTTCCTGGGTAGTGGTGTATGGTCACGTGCTACTAATAATCCAAGTTACCTATTCCCCACATTTATTTTAGAGTTTTAGTAATTCTACTAGAATTACTGTAAAAACCAAAAGAAATCTAAGATAATGACTACTTTTTGTTCTTTGAATAATTGCTGTTTAATAACTGGACTTTTGTTAGAAGTGTTTATCAGATGGTTGCCCTATAACTTAAGTAAGTGACTATTGCCTCAAATTTTAAGGAGATATTTTTCATCTAAACTCTCATTGAAGTCAGAAGTGGTTGACTGAACTGTAGATTAGACTATATAAAGGGTTTAGCCACCTTCTCACTCCCAAAGCCCGTATTTTTTGCTAAAATTGATAGTTTTTCAGAACCTTGCTTGCTGCATTTGCAATTTAGAAAAAATGTGAGGTGACCATTGCCCCAAGTACTAGCTATGTTTTACAATGCAAATTAAATAGTAAAAAGCTTTTTCAAAAGAGCAAAGAGGGTGAAGTGATGTATTTGTGCAGCAAAAACAGGTAATAAATAGAGGTAGTTTTAAGATTGCCTAAATTTCAGCAAGTATTCTACTTTGGTTTTCAGCATATCTCTTTTTTCTGTGTGACACTCAAAAGGTGGGGAAAGTGTGAAAAATATTGGTCAAATATATGAACAAACTGTGCTTAGTGTACTCAGGGGAGAGAAATAGAATAATTTCATCTCACAGCATTGGAAAGTCATAGAGTTTGCATAGAGTTGCAAATGCAGTAACATTTGTTTGTATTATTTCAATAGATGCATTGAATTGGAGATTTTGCACTATAAAATGTTAAATGTGGGTTGTCTACTTAGGAAAGTGGAAACTCCCCTGTCACTGCACATGCTACCCTTACCTGGTTTCTTTAAAACAGAATTTGAAGAAAAAAAGAGAACATGTAGAAGAAGACAGGATAAAATGCAGTGTGGGTTTACCTTTTGATATATGTTTTCATTCTTTCACAGGGATTTTATAGACAGAGGAAGTCTGACAGTCCATACTAAATAAACCAGTGATAATGGGATCCAGTTTGCTAAGATGGCAATGATGGGATTAACAAAGGGGGCAGGGTAGGAACCAGCTTGGTAGGAGTCATGGGGAGTTCTGCTGAAGGAGGCTCCACACCTGTGTGCGTTATCCATGGTTCACTTTGGAATCAGTCTTATGTTTTTGCTAAATGTTTATACTTTAGTTGCATTAATTAACTAGTTTACATGATTATACAGTGTTTTTATGTGAAGTTCTGAAATATTGCTATATAAATCTGATTATAGAATTTTAGAAGACAGTCCAAGTTGAAAAGGACCTGGGAGGATCATCTGGTCCCCCTGTAAAAGGGAGCCTGGATCAGATTTGCTGGCATCCTGTCCAGTTGTGTCTTGGAAACCTGCAGATGTTGTGTTAGTGAGTTGCAGGATGACAAAAGGCCATTGGTGAGACTTACTTTCCTTCCAGTATCTGTAACAGATGAAGCACATTTTCAGTTGAATTAAAAGTTAATGCAATTACATAAGGCTTATCACTGAACTTGTGATCTTACTGAGTGGTAATTAATCTGGCAGTTTAATTGAATAGAAGGAAACGTGTTTGGGAGGTAGGACGTGCTGTTTGGTTTTCAAAAGAAGATATGAAAAAAAAATTCCAAAACAAATCCTCTAAACTTTTGGAAATAGTTATTCCGTATAAACCTTTTGAAATGGGAATGAATGAACAGCAAAAGAGGGGTTTCAGTAACCTTTTAAGATACTTATATTTGGTGCTAGAAATGTTTAACAGCCAAAAGCCATCTTGCTCCTACTTATGTTTCTTTGACAGTACTGCTTCTAATTAGTTTAAACATTAAATGTAATAGTTTAATAAACAGGATTATATGATGCTGAAATGATAATATTTTACTGACTCCTACTTCTGGGTTTTATTTTCCCCCTTTTCAGGTAGTTGTCAGGGAAAGCGATTATTGTGACAGCATCCACAGAAAGGCAGATTGAACACGTTACATTTTGGATGCATAAGGTTTGCAAATTAGCAGTGGAGGTACTGGAGTCTGACACTCTTCAGAGAAAGTAAAATTTATCAAGCGCTGTTGGCATAAAATGGGCTTTTTATTGCTTTTCTGGTCCTTGTGAGAGTAGATTATTTATTGTAAAAACCTTGAAATTGAAAAAATTGGCTGTTGTACCTAAGGAGATTTTGCTTGGCTTTTGTAATTTACCCAGATGTTCAGGATAGATGAGCTACAGTGATCTGGTGTGTGAGCTTAGAGACAGTGAGTTTCCATTTCCTGAAGGCAATAAAACGAAAGTGCTCTGGAGGTCTGATGCAGCTCACATGCTGGTGTGTCTCTGAAGGAGCACAGAGTACACGGGGAGGGCCGGGCTGTGCCGCTGTGCTCAGGGACTCTCTGGGAGGGCCTTGGGCCTGTGGACCTTGGCCGTACGGAAGGATGAACACCGCCCAAAGCAGCAGCTACTGAGATATGTGGGTGTGTGTGTGAATTCTTTCTGCTCTTTAAAAATGGAGCAAGTATGTGTAAAAAGTGATGCCTTTCTCTGTAGAACAGTCTGTTCACAACTGGAATCAAAGAGAGCCTAAGATTTCTGAAAGAGAAATGCAAAGTGATGGATGCTTAAAGAGACTGGAAGTCTTGCTTGTTTTAACATCTTGTGTCAAGTGCTCAAACTTGTGGCGTTTTTGATGCTGGCTGCAGGAATTCTGTATTACGCCTTGCTGTGCTGAAGTGTCTTTTAAAAAAAGAAAAAAAAATCAGTACAGCTTTTCTGAAATTAAGGTGAAGGTTGTAACATGCTCACTCAGGATTCCTTTGGTTCAAAGGCACTTCTTGAATTTAAAGGGGTTTTTATGTCTACATGCATATATGTATACCCTTATATGTAAGGCAAGATAAATCAGTACAAAAATTATGCTGTTGTTATCAACAGCTGGCAACTGTTCTTACTACCATTATGAAGTCAAACCCTTCGAGTCTGGAAGGCAAACAGGAAAACAACCATCTTGAAATTATTTGCATTTGATATTTGGAAATATTTTGAAAACTGTTTTATTCTCTTTCAAATCAACTGTTAGGCCAAAATGAGAATCTGCTTCATACTGGGAAAAATTTAATGTAATCCTGCTTTTCCTATCTCTCCTTCTGATCCGAGAATAAGATTAGCATCTCAAACTACAGAGTTCTGTTTGTGCAGTGGTCTGTTTGCTATTAGAGTCTCTGCATCCCATGTTCCTTGTATGTAGAATGTGTTTCATATTTAACTGCCTCCCATGGTGTTAATGACTAGTATTCATAAAGCTCTTTAAAGAGGAAAGCTATGTTTCTGCCAAGCATTAGTAAGATATGGGAAAACATTCTTTTGCTCAAGATATTAATTGTATTGAATCAAAGCTTTTCTATAACCTTTGTTGAGCAACAGAAGTGGTTCCTGTTAATTCTTCTTTTCTTCGCATTATGTGAAAGAAAACGTAAGTGGTGCCACCTCTTCAAACTCATTTGCTTATAAACAGGGAACATACTTAGTCCTGCTAGAACTTGATAATGTTTTCTGTCAACAGTGTATTCAGGTTGCATTTTTGTTTGTTGGCTTTTAAACATTAGTTATTTAATACAAGCAGTAGTACTGGTACTCATTTAATATATCTATTTTTTGACATAAAGATTAAAGTCCTTTTAAGTAGGCTGTTTTGTATGCAAATCATTCTAAAGTGTAAATGCAATATACTTATCACAGGCAAAATATTTAGCTACTGTGCTGAAGTAAAGGGAGTAAAAAAGTATTCGGGAGACCTTTCTTGGGATGGGATGTGTGGTAAATGGGACTGTGAAGTTTGCCTTAAGGAGGCCGAGATGGACATCAGTTGTATTCATAGACATTAACTTGTCAGTATATTACTTCAAATACTTTAGTGAGAAACCTTCCACTTGAACTGGTTAGTGTAGGAGAAATTATCTCATGAATTGCAGCTCCAGAGAGGTCAAAATTCACTCAGGTGTTTCAGAGTGTCAGCTCTGAGGCATTTTCAGCAGTGCATACAAGTGTGACTTTGAATTAGGAGAAGTCAAACAGATTAAAACAGGGCAGAAGTCTTTGGCTGGACTTGGTGAACCATCCTGAAAGCCCTTCTGGCACCCTTCTTCCAGATTTGAGGAGCCAGAACGTGTGGAATAATCAAAGCACTTCTTTGATTCTTGCTGTCAGCTCATATTTTTAAGATTGGGTAATATAGTACTGGAGAATCTAAATTTTGATTCCTGTCCTTGAGTGAAATTAAAGACTACATCTTTAATTAGCTGGGAATTTCTTACAAACATAGCCTCTTTTTCTATACTGAGGGTTTCTGTCTATCCTGACAGCAAAAAAAAAAAAAAAAAAGCTGGGTGAGCTGTGCATTTCACCATGACCTTTTATAGTACTACTGATCTTGAGCTGTTTAATGGCAGCTTGTCATCACTTAGCAATACCATTAGTCAAAAATGTGTATATTGGATTTTTCAGAACTGTTATCTTAGGTGTAGAAATTTAGAAAAGCGTGCAAACAAAGTCCCTTTGAATTATGTGGAATTACATGCTTCTCTTCTAAATAATCTCCAATTCTGGCTTAGAGGGAGAAAGGCCAAGTTGAATAATGCTATAAACTAAATGAGATCTTTCAAGTAAAAAAATGTTAGAGTAACTAGTTTTCCTAGCAGGTGCAGCTTAGGTGTGTACTTGAATTTGTAAAATAGTGTTTGTGTATGCTGAGTCTTATTTGGAAGGTGTTCCTCTCTTGGAAGCTCATAAAGGCACTTGTAGTTAACAAAATGCAGAATAAATATGGTCCTGTTGCCATCTCCTGGTAGCACTGATGTGTGCAAGAAATAGGGAACATATGATGCTCAAGTTTAGGAGCTACAGGAAAGCATGGAGACAAAGGTCTATTTTATGTACAAGGTCACAAATCTGCTGCTTTCTTGGAGAGATAATGATAAGCTGTGACACTTCTTTAACGACATTTGAGTCAAGTGTTCCTAGTAAAGGAGATGTGTTGCCTTGAGAGGGCAAGCTCTTGGGAATTTGATGAAATGGGTGACAAGACTTGCAGGGCCTTTGGTGAAATGGGGGAGGATAAGCTGGTATGTTACGCTCATCTTGGAAGACAAAATGAGCAATTCCTTCAGTCACTTAATGCAGTTTGAATGATGTGGTGCTTTTGGTCAAGGTCACCTTGTGCATGGAGTGATACTGTTCTTACAATGAAAAGGAAGCAAACCTTCTTTGCAGGGTTCTTTCTACTAAAATATCACATAAATTACAGATTATTCAAGGCAGAACAACAAGCAAGGGAAGCTTAGGCTACTTTTTCTGTCAGAATGCATTTAACAACATACAGGGCATCTATTCACCTCCTGAACATAGCCATTAAAAGGAGTTCAGCTTTGGTTTGTAGTGTTCTTGTCCTTTTTTCACTGTTGAAAAACTCCACTGCTGTCTTATTTAGTAGAAATGAGCTGTCACAGTTTTTTATCATGTTGTCTAACTGGCTTGGAGAAAATTGAGACAAATGTGATAACAGCGCCATTGTTCAGCAGTAGCTGTACTACAGCTCTTCATAATGCTGCACTCCAAAAGCTTTCCAGCATGGTGAGAGAAATTTGACCATATAGACAAGCTCCAGGCCTTTACTTCTTGTAATCTATAAACAAATGGAATTCTAGTTTGAATTCAATAGCAAATACACAGTAGAAAACAGCAATTGTGGCCGTGGGGCTTTTTTGCACTAATGCCTGCCCTTTCTGCAAAGTTCTGCTGATCAAGTCAGTTTTCTGTTGAAGTAAGTTTTTCCTGCAATACAAAAAGCTGTCTTCATTATGCTCAGTTTTTTCATTCGAGCATTTCTGTTGGTTCATTAGCTAATCATCAGGGACCTAAGGATTTGTTGAAGGGGAACAAATAAAAGTCTGCTTTTCGTAGAAGTCACATCACTGGCTTGTTTAACATGGGGTGGTCTCATCAGGCACTTAGTAGCATTTCTTAGTATTGCAT
>VZUA01083681.1:4073-27043 GCA_013401035.1 Horornis vulcanius
TCTTTCGTTGCATTAGCTATTCAGAATAATTTTGAATTTTCAAAATACAACTCCCTCTGTGGTAATATAAGATTTTATACATTTAACAACAATTCCACTCACATTTCTGTTGGATAATATTCAATATCTCACCTAAATAGTCTCCTCTGTATTGTAAATATTCATCATTTTCCCCATCTATTCCCGTCTGCCTGCACAGACACTGAAATTTCCTTCCTGTCAGTCAAGTCATAAAGCATTAAGAGGTGCAGTTTTTCTCCACTAAGTGAAAATATGAGCTTGTCTATTTAGCTCTGCAGAGATGTTAGCATTCATTCTGTGTGCAGTTAATGTATGTGGCTGCAGCAGCCACAGGTTCTGCAGGAACAAGCAGCACCACAAAATCGCTTGCTGAGTGTTTTAATAGGGAAATGCAAAGCTCAGTATTTGATCCCCTATGTTAAGTCACCTAAAATACACCCTCCCTTCTTCTCAGCCCCTTACCTCCCCATCTTCTAATCTGCTGTGTGGTATTGAGCATTACTGCACATTTGACAGGAAATATCTGCTCAGTGACAGCCCAAAGAATTGCCTATGGTCCTCCCTGGCGAGGGGCTAGTGGCTGCCTCTCCACCCTCCCCAGCATGTTTGCCACTGCCCTACCTGATTTTGCCTGTCTGGATTTGTTCCCTGAGCAACTGCTGGTGTCCCTGTCTAAGTGCAAATCAAAGCCAGGCTGAGGGGTCCCTCTGAGGATGACCGGAGCTGTGCAGGGCAGAGGATGATGCTGCAAGCCTCTGCAGTGCTCCTGTATATCTGTGCCTGTGCAAGGATGACCTTTTCTGAAATGTGGGGTTGTTGCCTCCCAGGTCAGGGTCATGAATTCTCCTTTCGCCAGAGGCAAATCTTCCTCCCCCTTAGTCCTTGCATGCTTCAGTGACAGGATCAGTCTCCAGGCAGCTCATGGTCTGTCTGCAAAGGGTTAATTGGCCATCTGTGGAGAGTGGCTTTGGTTATCTGTATGATCAATTTACAACTACATAAAACTTTGGAGGCTCATCATGGTTCATGTGTGCTTGAAGTGAGAAACATGTCACCTCTTCACTGCCAGCTCTCGCTGTTGCCCATCGAATGTCATCTGAAAAGTGTGTAAGATTCAGTGAAGCAGCAGCTAATGAGCAGAGGAGCAGATGTGCTCCCTAAAACACAGTGTCCCCTCCAGCAGGACCACTGTCCTTGGGTGATCTCTGGTCCACTGTGAGAACTGTGAAGAGAACATCCTGGTTTTATTTTGCAGCTCCACAGGTATCCCTGGCTCAGCAGGTGCTCTTGGACAAGTGGTGCCCTATATGGATGCTGAGACCCTGGACAAGCCTCAAGGAAACGATCTGCACTCTTACGAGGCTGATGTTATGCACAGTGTAAGAAAGATTACAGAGAATGGAAATGAGCAGCAACTCACTTGGAGAAAGAAGAGAAAGTTTTCACTTTATGAAATATATTTGAGTTGCCACATCATTAAGAAAACCATGATCATGATCAGATTAATGGATGATAGCCCTATGAAGAGCAACTTTAGTACGAACACTAATGAAAATCTGTCTGTCATGACTCATTTCAATTAAAAATAGGTTTTTCAGCTGCTATTTGCTAATCTGCAAATTCAGCTGTGGCTAATGAAAGTGCACAGTCTCTGCTGAGGGTTTTAAGGATCGTATGTACAAGCAGGGCTTGTTGTCCCCAAGTGAATGCTGAACCAGTGGGAAGAGAACACGAGTCTTTGTGCAGTGGTCTTTTAGGTGTATCCTGCAGGTGCCTCTGGCTTTTGTTCCAAAAGAAGACATCAGGTTTGTTGCCTTGGGAGAGTCTGCTGGTAATTCCTTCTTGGGCACATTGGTGCCTGGAGAAGTGCTGGCATCAGCCTACTATCCTTGTTTGAAACTGCAGCATGAAGGAGGAACTCTCTGTGTATTTAAATAGTGCTTTAACTACTGCTTGAAGCATCTGAAAGGGACTGGGCTGCCTCTGAAATGTTCAGTACTTTTTGTGCCTCAAGGTCGGTGATAAAATTCCTGCTGATTTGTTAAGAGCAGAGGTGGCCTCAGGGCTGATGTTGCTGAAAAAAACACCTCACTTTTGACCCCAACTCCACAGAACCTGAGCTCAGATGTGAAAAACCCATCCTAATCCTCATTCTGCTGCTGGTCTTAATTTTTATCTATTAAACACAAGAGAGGCTCTGCCAAACAGAAGACATGAATTCAGTGAGGCTATTTCTGGGCTCATTCTCCATCTAGACGAAAGTTGCAAGGCAGGTGGCACTGGTGGCCATGTCCCCAGAGGGGTATTTTCAACCTCTGAGGAACAGGCTGCTAATAAGAACATTTGAAAAGATTGACAAGGGAATAAACCCTCTTTGCCTGGGCCAAGAGATTTCTGTGTTGTTTCTTCTCCATCCAGAAGTGTAGCTGGTGTCTACGATCATCACCCCAAATGGAGCCGTGTCACTTTAGACCAGACATGGGTTTTTCTGCTCAATATGTTGATGTGAAACATGAGGAAAAACCTGCAGGAGATGAAGGCACTGAAATCAAAACAGATTGGCAGGAGAACAGGTGACCAGGGAGCAAGGAGAGATGGGGAAAGGGATGCCCTGTAGTGGATGCTGGGATTTGCACACTCTAAAGCCCTCTGATTCCTGTGATCTGTGATGTTACTGCCCTGCCCGTGCACTTGCTGCTGTTTCTCAGCATGTATTCAAACACTTCACACTAATGATCCTTCATTGCTGGCAGTAATGCAAATGTGTTCTTACCAGAAATATGAGAAATCTGCTGTTGTCTCAGCTTTTCTTTTGGTTTGACAAGTACTTCATAGCAGGTGATAACAGGCCCTGACACAGCCAACTTGCTGCTGTAGTGTTTTGAGTCAGTTTAGCTGAGTGACTCGTGATCCATTTTTTTGGCTCATGAGAAATTTTTCCAGGATTTTCCTTTAGTGGTAGAAATATTTCTGTAAGATGTTTTTATGGGGCAGCAACCTCCTGGCTGATCCCTAATTGCATGTCTTGGATGGTGTCACTCTGAGAGCAAGGCTCTTCTGTGCTGGAGCTCATGCTTGCTATGACAGGAACAGACATCCAGAACAGACCCAGGTGAGCCTCAAAATGAAGTTCAAATGCTGCACACCTGGCTTCAAGGAGTTTCAGATGCTGCTCAGATGGCCGTGAAATACATGGAATTCTAAAGAAGTGAACTTTTATAGCCACTCTCTTATCAGAAGTATGGTCACTTCTGGAAGGAAGTGGGGCAGATGTAAAGGGATTGTGGGAAGATGCAAACTTTTGTCATTTTCTTTTTTCCCCCTGGTATTACACACAGATCTCTTTGGCACAAAAGTAGCACTGGAAGAGGGCTTCTCAGAAAAATGGACAGCTTTGCCATGTATTGCATAGACTGAAGCTCAGGACAGTGATTATCTACATTAATGCTTTTGCTGCTGCTAAGACAAGTGTAATTTTTCTTCCGTAATAAGTACCAGAAAGAAAAATGTTGCTTGAATGTATACAACTGATGTTGTTAAGTTTTGGGACTTCTTCAGGACTGATAATATTTATTTGATGACTAGTCCCATTAAAATTGCCATATTGATTCATTTGCCATGAAAATAAATCGGTGGATATTTCATATAATACAGTTTTATTGATCTTCTAGAAGCTGGTGAGACAGAGGCTTTCATCACATTCTACTTTAATTGATATATTCTGAAAGCTAATTAGAGGCCAGCTGGATTCCTTGGGGGAATAATATTTATTTTTGATGTTGACAAAGTGCTCCAAAGCACAAGTCATATGGTGTGATTTAACAGTGATTAAAACTTGGCTACAGACATAGACAACTTGAGGAAACTGCCAAGAAGCTGAGACCAGAACGAGTGAAGACCTAGATGGGTGTAATCACTTTGTGCTCTGTCACATACACACACCTCTCTGTCTATCTATCAGCCGGTGAAGTATCTGGAGAGAGGTTGCAGCACTTTAATTATTCGGTGTCAATCACCCTCTAAGCAGCACAGACACGTGTGTGTGCATGTGCCATGTGCAGCCTTGTCTGGAAACTCTCTGCAGAAGGGGTTATTTAAGTCCCACAGGTAAGTACAATTGAATCAGGAAACCTGAACTCTTCCACTCATGGCATCTTACAGTGCAGCTTCTCTGATATGATCATGTTTCTTACCTTATAAAATAAAACGTCTATTTTTTCCCCCATAACTCATATATGTAATCTCCTCTATGCATATGTTTTGCACTGCTCACAGGAGAGGGAAAGAAGGAATGTCATGAGGAACCTGTTGCCATGAAAACTCACCAGTGAACACACAGAGCACCTGGGATGATTAGCTCAGGTGTAGACATCTGCATCTCATCGGTGGGATCCAAACACTAATTTTGTGCTGTCTGACCTTTTATATATCTGCCTTCTAATTTGCTATAAGAAGAATTATCTTTCCAAATTTCCTCCAGTGCTTTGGATGACTCTGGCAAAGGATTCCCTGTATTTTCAGTTTATTATGGTGGAACTTTATATCTCTAGAGGGAAGGTGTTCTTGGTGAGAAAGTTAAAGGATTTCACTGAAAATTGCAGGTGAGCTTTACCCACAGCATGTCCGCTCTCCTGCAAAGAGCAAAGTCAAGCAGCCCTGCCTTATCCTTGTGTGCTTGTGCAAGGTCTGCTCTCAGCCTCTCATCCAGAGACCAAACCATTTTCTTTTTATTACTATTGAAGGCTGTGACTGTTTTTCAATTTTCTTTCATTTGTGGCAGGTATGAGCTCTATCTGTTTTTCTGTAATTGATTCCTGTTCTCATTTCTCTCCACCTGCTTTCGGACGAGCCTTGTGCTCTGCAGAGCTCTGTCAATGCCTGCAGTCGCTGGAGCTGTGCCTGTGCAGCAGCTGCCTCTGCCCAGCTGCCAGAGCCCGCCCGCAGCATCCTGGCCACTGCCAGCACTTCCTCTGCTCCCTGGGACACACCCGTGCTGTGATCCACACCAGCTGTGCTGGGATTCCTTCATTCCGTTTTGTGCCTGTGCTGTGGGCAAAGAGCACTTGGGGCAGACTGGAGTGCCTGCAAGTGTCTCTGACACAGGATGAGTACTCAGTTTCCAGGCAGCTTACCAGCAGCAGGCTCCCAGGATGATCTTCTGCATCTCTTACTGCTCTAAGAAGGTCATGCCCTGGTGCTCAGCAGGCACCAAAGGAAGTGTTCTCTGGCTCCTGCAAGCTTGGTTACCTTCCTAGGAGCTGAGCTTATCTTCATTTCAGGGTTGCTTCTGTTGTAGCCCTCTTGATTTTGATAAATTCCAGTTGTGCCTCCAGGAGTTACTATTGTAGATGGAGCCTGAAAGAGCAGAACTGTCTTGCACAGGACATCACCAGCCACTGGCATCAGTCCCATACTCTGACAGGTAGCTGCAGCATCCTCCTCAGATATTGCTCCTTAGTTGCTGCTAATACTTAACCTCATCTCCCTCTCGCATGTAATCTCATCACCCTGACAATTGAGTAGCTGTGAGAGAGAATCTCCTCAATATTTACAGAAAGATTTTCTGCTTCTGCCCAACAGCAAAAAGCCATTAAAAAAATATTTTGGTTCTGTTAGTCTGGGCAAGAAATTTGTTTGTGAAACTAAATTTCTGTTTTTTCCTGGCAATGCTCTCTTTTGGTAAATCTTCATGAAGCCAACATTATCATTCCTTTCCCAGTGGCTTCCCATGTTACCATGAGCACAGACTTAGAGCCATCCAGCTTTGACAAATTCCTGCTGTGAGTAACCTGTGGGTTTTCCTCCTTTTCAGCCTGGAGATGAAAAGCTTTTCAGCTTCTCAGCCTCAGCACGGGGGTGACAGCTCTCAGTGCCTTTCCAAAGTCCTCTGAGATCTGGGGCTTCTCTTATGCTTGTAGTTCCTGAGCTGGAATATGTTACCAGTGGCACTCCCAAATGGCTCTATCCTCCCTGGCTGATGGGACTCACAGGAAGCCTCTGCCAGAGGAGAGCCTGGAGGGAGGTGAGCAGGGTCCCCCAGCCAGTCCCAGTGAGGTGGCCTTGGCTGCTGTGGGGCTCTGTCCCTGGAACAGGGGCAGGTGTGACTAAATCATGCCTCCATCTCCCTTGCTGGAAATGCCTCGAGGGATTTCTGTCACTCCAGAGCTGTTAGGCATCGACTAGTGCTGTGCCCTGGTACTCCCTGGAGAGTGAACCTTAATGGATCAGAGGCCTGTGGCTCGGAATGAGGCACGGAAACACTGAGCCTGCTCAAGGCAGTCGTGTCTGTGAAAGCCTGTTTGCAGCGCACAGTGGGGCAGGCAGGCCATGCTGTAATAAATCCTGGGACAGGTCTGCTGCTGTGACTGAAAGCCTGCAGAGGGTGCTTGCCAGGGAGCAGCCTTGGGCTCACCAGGCTGGCTTCTTGCACTGGGTAATGAGATCCCATGAAGAGGAAATGGCTGCTAGAAACCCCAGGGAAGAGCCAGACTTAAATTCTCCACCTTGCAACAGGTAAAGCACATTGGATGCAGCTGTGCTTGGTAAAGCTGCAATATGCAAGCTGCCTTTTTGTGCATGTGGATGGCACTTCCATGTGCTGCTCTCCACCTCACCTGGGCTGTGGTTTGAGGGCAAATGTGCTATGGTATGGGTGACATAGAAAATGTGAGCCTTGCTGGACCATGGGAGCCTGTGTGTACCTACAGGTCGTTATTTCTGGTGAGAGGTAGGAGCCAAAAACCTTTCTGGATCTGGGCCTGCCTCCTTAGCCAGGAAGGATGTATTTATCCTATCTGATAAAGGCCTGGTATATGATTAAAGCGATAGTATATCACCTTTGATAATTCCAGTTACTAGCTGTGTTAAAGGCGTGGGAATGATGGACAGAATCACAAGCTCCTCCAGTTTGGTCTCTGCCGTGCTGTGAGTTGGAGGGGGGTGAAAGGGTCTGGCGAAGCACTTGCAGGTACAGACTTCAATAGGAGATGATTTTTTTCCCCTTTGAAATGGCACATTCAGCTAGTACCTGTTTTCTGTTAGGAGAGAGAGGGAAGTATGTTTATTCATTTCTTTCTCTCCTCCTTGAAGTTTTCCAGGAGAAATGGTGCTGGGGCAGGATTGTAGGTAGGCCAGCCAAAACACATAGGAGCTCTGTGATGCAGAACAGAGTTGTTTTGATGCAACATCACAGTTGTTTTGTTTTCTCCCTCCCACTGATTATTTTCACACGTGTTCGAGAGTTTGAAAGTAGCTTTTTTGGGGAGTTGCTGTCATGAAAGGACCCAGAGTCATCAGCACCATGATGTTGGTTTTCATTACCAGTAGCCAGTGCTCTTTAAATAACAGACACTATGGCTGCTTTGGCATCTCCTCAATTAAAAGTGGTGGATTAATTAGAACATTTGAAACCCCATTATATTATGGATATGTTTGGAGTTTTGCAGAGAAACAGAACAGTTAAGGCAATTCAATTCTAATTTGGCTTTAAAAATACTTTGCACATTTTTATGTTCTGTTTGAATAAGAACAATAAATATGTATTTCCATGAAAATCCATTTTCTTAGCCAGGGTATAAATGTCCAGTATGAAATCCCAGAATGAGCAATATGGTTTCCCTTGGACAGAGTGTCTCAGTTTAAGTGTTGTATAACTCATACTCTGCTCCTGGTGTGGTGGCATAGAAACTGTTCCTTGTATATAGCTTTATATAACTGCTGTATATAACCTGCTATAGCTAAACTGCAGCAATTTAAAAGCAATGACAATTTATTCCCAAGTGTGGTCCCTGATCAAAGTTGGAGTCCCCATTTTAGGTGTTAAATATTTATTCAAAGTGCAGATCACACATTTCTGGTACTGTGCAGGGAATTTATGATAAAGCACCATTTCAGGCTGAACACCAAAATGTCTTCTACTCCAGTATTTTCTTTTTTTTTTTTTTTAAGAGCAAAGTAATTGAACATAAAATAGAATTAGACCAGTCCTTTTGCCAGTAAAGCTTTAGCTAGCTCTCATTTCTGCAGCATTAGTGTGCAGGCCCAGAAGCTGTGGGATGCTGGGTGGGTGCCTCCTCACCTCGCTGGGTCTGCTGGTGACTCTCCTGGGGGTTTGTGTTGTTGGTTGAGAGAGCTGACAGTGCTGTGGGTCTGGTCACTGCTCGTGGTCATGGCAGTGCTGTGCACCTGCTCTGACCAGCCAGGGACAAATGGTCCTTTTTGTGCCAGACAGAAACTGGACAAGAAGTGGCCAGTACAAGGGGCTGCAAAGATGATGGGCAAGGTGAGCACACACCTTCTGTACCCAGTGTAGAAATAAGGAGGGTGAAGGGTGAGAGGTAGGCACCATCAATGGGAAGCTTCAGCCAAAGTGAGGGAGGAATCTGAAGGTGTTTCACTCTCCATTTGGTACAGGTAGAGCCCGGACAAGCAGGTGACTAAATTTAGATATCTGAAGTTAGCTGAGGTAAATCAATCTGAGTACAAGGACACACAGGACAGCTCTGCAAAGGTGGAAACAATAATGCAGGACTGGTAGCATTCCATCATTTGTAGCTCAGCATTCACCTGAAGGAAGTTTGCCCTTTATTGATTGACCCATGGTGCTTTCCACTGTGCTGACCCAGTGTTCTGGCTAAGGTGAAGTTTTGCCTTTTGGCAAAAGTGGGAACAGTGTCTACTGCTGCAGGTAATATGTCCAACAAAATTATTGGGTTTGGCAGATGGAATCCATTTTCATAGCTCATAATTTTCTTTCTTCTGTGAGCCTTATTGTTTCTAATTTCAGTAATACTGATATGTATTGTTTGCTTCATATACTGTGCAGTGTGTCTTCCCTGAAAAAACTCTCTGATTTACCTTTTTGTTCTTACACCCATGACACTGAATCAGGGAAGGAAAACCACCTGGCTCTGGGGTCAATAAATGACCAGTTAGCTGAGTGTTAACTGATTAAAGAACTGGTAACTCTTGTTCCACATGCTTGTGAACAAATCACAGAATAATTTAAAAGGGGCCTCTGGAGATCATACAGTCTTATCCCCTTCTTGAAGTGGCTGCAGTTAGGTTAGGTTGCTCAGTCCAATTGAGTTTCAGACATCTCCAAGGATGGAGATTGCCCAGCTTCACTGTTCAAGGAATGGCAGCAGGCAAAAGCACACACAGAGAGGGGGGAAAAACACCTCTCAACAACAGGACAGTGCAGTGGGCAGTGACCTCAGCTCTCCAGGGTAACAGTCACCATAAATATTTTGCTTATCTAGTTCCTAGTGACACAAACCGCTCCATTTAAACCAGGAGCATTTCCATATGCCATTGAACTAACAGGAAAACATGGCAATTTTTAAGCTTTAGGCAGCCTTATTTAGAAGTGAATTTCAAATATTTAACCACCTCATTGTCTCTACTAAATAGAGGTCTCATGTTTTCACAACTAATGGTGAGGGTCATGCTCTGTATCTGAGGAAATTAGTGCCAGCTCTGACTCTAAGGATCAAACCCTGAATGATGCTGTAGGAACAATTTATCACCACAGGAGCGAAACATCATCTTCTTTCTTATGTAGCAGAGGTTAGGACAGGAACACATTGACCTTCTCAGGGAGGAGAACTGGGACACATTGAGATTCTGATCACTGTCATGTTGTTGGAAATTGAGAGAAAATCCTTTGAAATGACATTGGAGCAGAGCAGCAATGAGCAGCCTGAGAATGAAGCCCATAATCTCCCTGTTCCTACACTGTACATGTTCTTCCTGTAGCCTAGTTCAAGAACAAAACCTTAATTTGTTTGAGAAAACCAAAAGTGGCTGCTGTAGTTAATTTATCTGGGGACACTCTGGTGCTGATGAGCTGGAGAAGGTTGTTATCTCTGTCCTTTTACAAGGAGACAGATAACACCATGATGTATGCAAGAGCCAAGGTGTGGCACTTAGGTTAAGAACGAGATAGCTCTTGTGATTCCTGCAAAGCACAGTGCAGGGCAGCTCTCTGAGGATTACTGAGGCATGGGGAGCAGCAGGAAATGGAGGTTATGTGTACTTTTATCCCCTTGTTCCCACTGCATCTGCCTGTGAGAGTAACAACCACTCTGCAGCTTCAGAGCAGAGCTGCCAGGATTAGACTCCCTCCTGATTATCATAAATAGTCGACAGAGTGGCTGTAGCTCACTTAACCATTTCATCCCATAGCTGACTTTTCCGTACTTTTTGGACACAGCAGAGCCCAAGTTTTTAGAGCATGACTGCAAAGGTGTAAATGTGACCTGCTCTGGTGAGGCAAGCTGCCTGTGGAATGGCAAAAAGGGCATGGATGAAGAAGAGTTTGCTTGGTTTCTCCTACAGAAGCAGGGAAAAGGACTCCAGGGATGTTCAGCTTGTGTTCTTGTCAGCTTCTGTTTGCCCTGCTGGGATCTTTTGGTTTTGTGTTGGTGCTCTGCCCTGATATCTTCTGGGCATTGAAAGAACAGAAGGGTGCAAGGCCATAAGCATATTACACTAAAAAATGCATTAGACAATGGGGATTAATACAGCTCTTTACTGTGCTGATGGGTAAGCAGGAGTAATCAGGTGTTTAGGAAAAACAGTGCCAAAGACTGTTTCAGAGGAGGTATTGCCTGAGAAGAGTTCTCCCCAGGTGAGAGGAGCCCTGCTCCAGTAAGCAAAAGGAAGGTCAGCAAGAACCTGAGCTGTCTGAGCATGACTTCTGGCTTTGCTGCAGACCTCCACACCCCAGGTTACCACCAATCCTTGCGGCCCCAGGCAGGGTTTGAATGCTTTCCCCTCTCTGGTTAGTAGCATCTGAGCTGGACTTTACTTGTGGTGCTGTGCACCTGAGCCTGGTCTTCTCTAATCAAAATCTGAGGGCCTCTAGGGTGAAGTAGAGGAGGGCTGCAATGTCAGTCTGGCACCTCTTGGGTTAAGTAAGGGTCTGGGTGAAAGTGTTCAAAGTGTCTCAGTGACCTGGGCAAACAGATGTCTGCCACATATATCTCAAAAATCCCCTTTATAAATGGGACTTGGAAACCTTAAATAAAGGGACATGTTTGAAAATTATATCCTTCATGTTTAATGAGCAAGAAATCAATACAACAGGACCAACCAGAGAGTTTGATGGAGGTATAATGAAATAGAGAGCCTTTGTCATCCCCTTTCTTGTCCCTGTCTACCTTCTGTTCCCTGTCCAGGCTAAGCTGTGCATGCTTGAAGACTAAGGTTTATTTAGTTGTTTGGTGAGGACCCTGCTCAGAGGCACATGCACTTTGGCTGAGGTTTCCAGGTGCTAATGAAGTAAAGATCCCTCTTCAGCTTTTGGTTACCAACTCTAATTTTGGTGCATAAGCACCAGAAGAGATGGCAGTGGTTACATTTATTCTCTGGTTTACATGGAGAGAAAACCCGTTGCCTGTTCATTGGACTGGATTTACTGTATCCCAAAGACTGTGCATGTGGAAGAAATGACAATTGTTTGACAAAAGGCCCTGCAGTTAAATTGCCCACTTTGTACCCTCTGCTCCAGATAAAATGATGTTAGCCTGCCAGGAAGCATAAAACAGCAAACTGCATAACTACACAGTTAATTATAGCTAATGACCAGAGAAATGGGTAACCCTTGGTAGCGTGGAATCAGCCAGTGGCTTCCTTGCTTATTTTACTGCTGATGGAAAAAGAAAAAGCAGGAAAAATGTCCTCTGACCTGTGGTCCAGTATTTGCTCTCAGTCCATTGGAAAGCATATTGTGTCATATCAAAAGAGCAGTGGGTTGTGACTGGATGTGACACACTCTGGGTTTCAATAGAAAATTGTCCTGCAAGGCTCCCTTTGTTCTTGCCTTGTCAGCTATCAGAAGAAAAGAAATTTTCACGAAATTCCTGTTTTCCCCTTCTCGATTATTTTAAAACACCTCAACACTAGACCAAGCCTGGAGCACATGGGAAAAGGAATTGCCCCAGAAGATATTCTCCTTATGATCAAAAATTCCAGCGGAGGAGGGTGGCCAATTCTCCATGTGATAAAAAATATGTTGAAGAGCAGAGCTGCAGAAATATGTAAAGTCAATTGTACTGCAATGTCTCCTTATCTATTAATGCACCTCAAATGCAGCCTGTCAGCTTGCTTTAGCTCTGCAGTGAATCTTTTTTGTCATTCTGAAATCTGTAAATAATGAAGGCCATCTATTAGGAAAGTATCAAAGGTCTTTTTTAACCCACTTCATAAAGGAGTCCCACGGGCTATGATTTGGAAAGGGTCTGGGCTGCTGTAACTTGTTTGAGCCCTAATGTGATAAAATTAGGAGTTATGAGATGTGAATCTTAAGTTCAATCTCAATGTTGGCACAAATCAGACAATGAAAGTATCTGTCTGATTAGGCAATTAAACAAGGAGAGATGACTCAAAATATCTTTTCCATTTCAACAACTCCTGTGTGATTAGGGGCCCTTTGAAAACTAGGTCAGACTCCCTTTTTCTTTAACACACCTGCATTTAATTGAAATGCTATGAAAGAGGATGAAGGTAGTTGTAACCTGAGGAGCCTTGGGTGAGTTCCAGTGTCACACCAAGACTTTAAAATGGTTGAGGAATTAGGAGTCGCAGATTAGTCCCCTGAGCAAATGGTTTTATGCCCCATCTTTTTGCTTTCCAGGTCCCGCTGTGTTTCTTCTGTCTGGTGAAATGTGTTTTGTGGGCTGGCAAATCCTCTGGATAAGTCAGAAGTGCTGCTCAGACAGTGTAGTGAAGTGAAGCTCAGGGTCTCATCCTGAAGTGCTGAGCAGGGGATGCAAGATAAACTCAACTCTGATTTCTCCCACTCCACCCTTTTAGTGCAATCAGATGTGCTGCTGTGATTGCCTTCATCAGATCCCTTGGTCTTCATGGAAGGATACAGGCGAGCCTTCTCCTGCCTCCCACAGGCACTCCTGCTGTGGCTGCAGGGGCCATGCTCTCTGCTCCACTGTGCCCCCAGTGCTGCAGGGAGACTGCCTGGTCTGTGAAGTGGGAATGCAAAGGGAGATTATGGCCCCCAGCTCTCTGTTAGTGATGATGCTCCACGCTCCAAGCACGCAGGTGGCAGGACAAGCCTGGCTGCCCCTCTGGAAGGGTGGCATGCTGGTAGCAGGCAGAGTGAACACAGAAAGGGCTTTGCAAAGGAGATCCCCAGGCTGCTTATAAATGTGTCTCTCCTTATTCCTCTATGTTACAGTGAATTATTTGTCCTGGTTTAGATATGGAATGAGTTGCTCTTGTTCTCCTGCCTTATACCTTTGTGTCCTGAACATCTTGTTCCAACGGCTTTAGGCCGCTTATAGTTTCTGGCAGGCTGAACAAATAAAGTGGGTAAAAAATGCCATAAAAATACCAAACAAAATTTTCAACTAGCTCCATTATATTGTTTGTACTTGGCTGGGCTATATAACTGTGTTGGGTTATATTATTTTGCAAGTATATTGTACTCTTTGGAAGAAGTTGAGTCAGTGCCTGTCCGTGGCAGAGCTTCACACAGGATCGACAGAGGCTGCTGTGCCAGGGCAGGGTCAATTCTATCCAGTTTCAGCCTGACTTTACTGAATCTCCTAGCAATGCAGCCAGTGTATCCCAGAAAGACCTAGAGAACATCTGCAGCTCTGGAGTGAGGTCTGCAATAGGCTCAGCTGTAGACACTCAGCTGCAGCTGAGTTGAATAGAGTAGATCAGGCAGGATGCAGAGAAAATGGAGATCACCTCTGGATGCAAGGGAATAAACACGATAGAATCTCTCAGAGACAAAGATCCTTAGTGGACGGACAGCAAAATAAACTTAAAGCAGCTGGGAGATTCACAGTCGGTGTAAGAATGCATTTTGTCCCAGTTAGATCCTAAATAAATGTTGGAGTGATGCTATGTAAAATGAATTTAAAATCAGTCTAATGAGTTTTGTGCCCAGTGAAGCTCTCTTTAATCAACAAGCCTCCCATAGGAGACTATCTGCTTATTTTTTTTCCCTTCAGACCTTTAGGAATTCCCACAAGGTACATAATGTATTCACACTGTATTTTTGTATTGAATATTGATCAAAGCTTTGTTTCTTTAAATGCAAATGTTCGTGATTTTGGTATAAACCTAGAATTTTAGTGAGAGCAATTTTTCGTACTGCCTTAAAAATAACCAGCTGACAAGTTTTCAGTGTGCTTGATTATTGAAGAATGTCCAAGGATAGAAAGAAAGAGGATGCTAGAGTAATCTACAGACAATAATAATTAAGGATTTGTTACCACAAATTGAATGAATAAATTTGAATGAATACTTCCACAAACTCATCTTAAATTCATTAATCAAACTGGTATTTTCACTACTGTTTTAATCCAGATACTGCAATGCATATTCTGTAGAGTGTCTTTGTAAAGTTATCTGGAATTTTATCAAAGTTAGGACATGTGAGGTGAAGTTTATTGTCCACTATTTATTTATAAAGAAACAAAAATGTGCTAGTCCCTTCAGAGTGCAAACAACAAAAAAAAATAGCTATTCCCTGTCCTAGAGACCTTATACTCTAATCTAGACATGTGAAGAGGGCTGAGAGCATTACACATTGTGGAAAAAAGACAAAAAAAGACACGTTTTATAATGAGAGGTAGGTAAGGCTGTGGTTCTGTTACACATATACATTTTTATAGGCTTAAGATCTTGAGGTGACACAGAGCGCAGTGAGTTTTGAGAAGACCTGTGACTAAGGAGAGATTATTAAGAATTTTAGTCTTTTGATTCTTCCAATGTCAGTTCTTGGTATTGTGACTGGAATGCTGATCTGTTTGTAGAAGAGGCCTTGACTGGAGAATCAGAGCCACAATGTGTAGAAGCTAAAGCCCAAGGGGATGAATCACAAAGTGTTGGCTGATGCTCTGAGGTGTGTTTTGTGTGATCCTTAAGGCAGCAATCACTGCCCAAAAAAGGGCTTGTGTGCCATGACTTGGAATGTTTTGTGCTTTTATTTGCTATGTCTTGGCAGTTCAGCCCAGAGCCCCAGGTCAGAGTCCTGTCTCTCTGCAAGGCACAGGGGAAGGTTGAAGCATGGATGGGCAGGAGCAGGAGGCAGCATGCTGAACAGGCAGTAGCTTTGCCACTGGCCCTTCAGATGGGGATGTGTTTTAAATTGTTGCCTTCTCTGGGGCTTAGATCTTTTCCCAGAGCTAAGACAAGCACATTTATCAGTCTGGATTTACAGATAGCTTTTCTTGAAGGCTAGTACTGCAAAAATAAAAGGAGAAGAGATTAATTTTTTACTTTATTTTACAACCCAGTAGATGGGATGAGGGAGATGCTCTTTCTGTTCTGCGGAGGACCAAGGCCAAACTTATCCTTGCCTGATGAAATTCAGCCTATTTATCTTCATCATCAATGAGGGATTTTTGTCCTGTGCATGAAAAACTCATGGGATGAGAGAGCACACAAGTGAATGCCAGCGACACTGGTGTTTTCACTTGACAGATTTGGTTTCCTGTCTTGGCTATATGAATGGTTTATACATTAATGCAATGTCTGCTTGACATGAACCACGCTGAGTATGCCCCTCTCAGCAAGCCTGGCAGCTGGGCCCTTGTAGATAAGGCTTTTCCACTGGGAGGTAGGGAATAGATTTGAATTAGGCTTAATTAAATTTTACTTCCCCTTGTTTGGAATAGCTTCACAGATAGAAAAAGGATAGTGATGTTTTCTGTTTAAAATACCCTTATTAATATTAAATATTATGGGGGAAATTTCCTGTTTCTCTATTATGGCACTTATTCAGTGTATCATTAAGGCACATGCATTCGTGCAGGGCAGCAAGGACAGTGGGGCAGCCCACCAGTACGTGGCAATTTATGTGCTATAGCAGCCACTGAACAGGCAGCTGGGATGGATTTAATTTTTTTTTTTTTTTCTGGTGTAGCATGGTTTTTCATTTCTCCTCTATCATAGATAGATTTATCATGGAAGGTACAATTGCAATATATTTTGTTTTACAACCACCTAAATAAATGGCTACTTCCTTCCATGAAGTTTTAGGTATACAGTTTCAACATTTTTATTTTTGTTTACTTACCCTTAAAACAATGTGTCTTTCAAGTCCTTTGAAACCATCTCTTTAGTTAGTTTTTAAAAAAAAAATGTTTCCGCTTAGAATTGTACAATGCATCAAGCACAATTAAAGTATTCAAGTTTAAAGAGAAGCAGTTTCCTGATTTCTTTAAAAATTAAGTTGAGGACTCAGTCAGTTGCTCCCTCTTTTATTTTGAAGTGTTGCTTGTGTTGTTTAGCACTGTGCGCTGCACTCCACGCGTGTTGCCACCGTAATTAATTTGAAAAGGATCGCCTGTGTGGCTCAGCTCAGAAGACACACTCCTGCACCCCACTGAGGATTGGGAACCTGCTTTGCCACCAAGCAGCCCCATGAGCAGAGGAGGAGCAGCAAGGAAGTGACCAAACATGGTACCAAGCCAAATGTCCTGAGGAGGATATGCAAGGGCTCCCTTTTTAATGCTTTGGTGTAGAAGTGGTCTCTGCCTGAGCAAAGGCATTCCTTTGTTTTCTGTCTACCAGTTCAGCAACTCTGGATGTCCCTGGCCCAACAGGTTGCAAACCAGCTCCTGCACTGGCCATCACTCTTCCATGTGGCTTCTACTCTCCAGCTTCATCCACTGCAGGCAGTGGTACCTCTTGGCTCTGTGCCAAGATACAGTTAATTTCAAAGCTTATTGTTTTGCTGAGCTGCACCTTTCCTAGTCTGGAAAATCATTAGGAGTGCTCATCTCTCCTTGTGGCTCGGTGCATGTGTTTGCTTCCTACAGATTTCCCCTTCTATTTTAAGATGGAGGAAGTCCAGTCCCAGCAGTGGGCTTGTGCCAGTTTGAGTTTGAAGCAAACAAGGCAGTTTTGTTCCTAAACACCCATAAATACACTTCTGTCCATTTGACTGTGTCTGATGTCTTCCTCTACTCTGTCACTTCAATCTGTATGACATTGGGACAAGACTGTTCAGCAAATTATCTTCTCTGTTTGTAATATCTTGTGTATTACTTGAGGGCTATTACATGAGTCAAAACAGTTGTGTATGAGGCATTTGCCAGGCCTTGATTCCACCTTATAGAAATAATGGACTGTGATGCTAGTTAAGGAGACATTGTTCACCCCAGTTTTGATCACAAATCTGTTTTACTTACTGATGACCGGTGACTTACCTTTGCTGTCACTTTGCAAAGTCTTACTTTTACATCTTATTCACTGTGTACCTTTGTGTTACCCTTATTTCCCTTCAGACTTCAAAGACACCTGATCTCTCCTTTGTCCCTCTCCTTTGACTGTAGGAAGGTATTTCTAGAGAAGTAGGGGCCCAAACTTAATCCTTTCTTTTTCCATCTGGCAGCTTTAGTGTTGCTGCTGGTGATGGTCCTTGGTCAAGAGTCAGGATTTGTGTTCCTAAACCCTGGATTTCACATGCATTTTTCCCACTGCAGAATGCTTGGATTTTGGGCTAAACCCATTTTTTTCACCTGTTCTCCATTCATCCTGGAGAATCTTCCATGCCGCCAGCCCCAGAGCAGCTGTCAGTGCTGTCTCTTGAATGTTGAAACAACAATTTGGTCCAACCTATGTAATCAGGTGCCTGGGTAATTTTCTGAATCTGGTCCCTGCTGCACTTAAGCCCTTGCTTGTCCTTGGCAGCTGTGCTTTCCCCTCTCTTCTTTGCCTTGCTCTGAAATCAATGTTGCACTGTACAGTTCACCTTGACATACTGTTCTTAAATTTTAGAAAAGCTGCAAAGGTCCCAGCTCCTGTGCTTTGAGGGTGCAGCAAGTGCCTAAACCAGTATCTTTTACTGGCACAGACAGCAAGGAAAAGTATTTTCTGCTTGTCTGTATTTATTGTCTCAGATGCAAGGAGAGTGTACTGCAATCCCTCACTATATTGCCAGCAATTCGAGTTTTGCAGTAAGCTCCTCAATTTTCTCATAAACTACCCCTCATATGTCTTCCTCATCACCAGTTTTTTAAAGGGATCATTAAGTTTCTCCTGGATAGACTCTTCTGATGCTGCAGGATGGGACCTTTCTGCTTTATTGCACTGCTTCATGATGTATGGGCAGAAATACTGCTTACCAAATAGGAGATGAAGAGAAGCACTGACTCTGCCATGCTGTCATATGTTGTAGAACACACTGAACACTCCTTAACACTGTTTTAATGCAGGAAAAAAAAAAACCAAATATATTTTGAGTGGTTTTAAATCATTCCAAACAGAGAGAAAAATCAGAGCTGTGATGAAGCCCACCAAATGTCAAGCATCCCAGGTCCTGGGACTGTCCCCACAGGGGGCCAAGCAGCCACTTCCACCACCTGAGCCCTGTGGTTCCCGTGGACAATGGTAGGCATTGCTCATTAGCCAATGCATCTTTCACCTGAAGGGGAAAAGCCAGGGAGAAAGCACGCTGTGAACTTGAAGATCAGAGCCACTATTGGAGAGGTTTGTACATTTTGTCTCAAGGGCCTCCCATCGGGGTCCTGGTAGGAGTTATGTGTGAGATGCATTGAGGTGTTCTGATATTCAGGTGGAATTGTTTTGACAAGTATAGAAATATTGGGTGAGGAAAGTTAATGAAACAAAATCTCCCTCAATGAAATTAAGAAACTTATTAACTCAGCAGCTTTGGGAAAATGCTTCCAATCTAGATGGACACCTGACAAGAGCCCTATCGAATTTTCATAGATACAACTAATTCCTTCAAATTAGAAACACTCAGTTAGGAGCTTCCAATTAGGTTGCACTGTACATCATTAAAGTACTATTAACCCTCCAAACCACTGCCACTGACACTAAAGATCTGAGAAGGAATGATTAAGCAGCTTGAAATGAAATGAAAGTAGCTTACCTAAGGCAAGCCTGATGCCGATGGGAACATTTTTTATTTTCTTTTCTTCCCAAAGTAGATCATTTGTACAGTGGCACTTGGAAATGCTTTGCATTCCAGGCAGGACCAGCCTGTGGTGAGCCTGTCTGCAGGCCAGGGCTGCTGAGCTGTTTGGGAGCCCCACTAATGACTGGCTGTTGGGAAGCCTGTCTGGGAACCTGGTCTGGGCTCCCTTGCACAATGGCACATCCTGCAGTGCAGTGTCACCCCGCTGGCCTTGCCAGCACTGTCCTTCCCAAGCCTCCCATCCTTTTAGAAATGCTTGAAGCTCAGACACTTCCTATGATCCTGCTTTTAAAAATACACAAAGGACTTCTCTGATTTAATACCACCCCTTTGGGCAGAGATTTTCCTCACTGTTGGCCTGAAGTTCACCTGGTACATATTTGGTTTTTAGTGGATTCCTTCACTTTTCCTTGCAAGTAAGGTGGGTAGAAACAAGGACCTCAGTGAAAGACTAGCTGAAAGGCATAGCTTATAAGACTTGTTGGAAGTGGTCTTTACTAAAGTAGAGAAATTGTGTGCTTATGGGCTGAAAATGCACTATTAGCAAATGGCTTATATGCTTATTATTAAACAGCTGCAGTGAAATGAGGGGGAGGGGGAAGGGAGTAAGAGTCCAGGTGAGTGGTGGCTTGAGCAAGAGACCCCCCTTGGGATGTATTCTGCTGTTTCACATCTAGGAGGCAGTGACCATGTTTAAATCACTGCTTATCCACCTGAGCAGATCTTATCAAACCTGATGATTTTGGCTGGGGTAGGGTTAGTTTCCTTCACAGTGGCCGGTGCGGGGCTGTGCTTTGGATTTGTCTGAGCAGAGTGCTGATAATATAGAGATGTTTTTGTCATTGCTGAGCAGGGCTTACACAGAGCCAAGGCCTTTTCTGCTTTTGTACTGCCACACTGGGGAGGGAGCTGGGGGTGCATCAGAGGTTGGGAGGGGACACAGCCAGGACAGGTGACCCCAACTGACCAAAGGGATGCTCCAGACCATCTGACATCATGCTCTGTGAATGAAGTGGGGGGAAGAAGGAGGAAGGGGGGAACATTTGGAGTGATGATATTTGTCTTCTCAGGTAAACATTGTTTTTGATGGGTCCCTGCTCTCCTGAGGAAGACTGAACACCTGTCTGCCCACATGAAACAGTGAACTAATCCCTTGTTTTATTTTACTTGCATGCTTTACTTCTGCTTTCCCTTTTAAACTGTCTTTACTTCAACCCATGAGATTTCTTGCTTTTACTCTCCTGACCTTCCCTGATCCCACTGGTGGGGGAACAAGTGGCTGCATGGGGCTTGGCTCCTGGCTGGGGTAACACACTGACATCAACTTACAAAGAAAAATTGGGGGTCGCAGGAAGCTTCTGGTGTAGCCAGAGTTTGACACATGAATGCGAATACCTGAGCTGACTTGGGAAGTCTGGATTGTTTGCCTGCCTCTGTGGGATCCATCCTGGTGCCAACAGGATGACTTTGCCAAATGGATTTGGAGGCAGCTCCATGCTTGATGTGTGGTATCATTAATGGCTCAGAAATTGATGGAAGCTCAGAAGAAAATGCCAATGTTGAAATTTGGTACTCTGAATGTCAAAACTTATACTGAAACTTTGAAAAAGTTGCTGAATGTTCCTCCTTGTAGATATTTCAGGGTAACAGATCAAGTGTTCTTAATTAACTGTATTTCCATACACCTAGAGATAGCATTCTCCATTCTGAATTAATGACCTATGAAATCCTGAGTTTAAATACAGAGGTCATTTGTAATTTACTGGAGGGCAGAAAAGCATCAACTCTCCCTTAATGATTCTACTGTTTTTTTTATTTCCCTTGACCTCAAACCACCAGAAGGATTTTTCTCTATAAAACCTTTTTCTTCCAGTGATGAGACTCTGTATGTTGAGTTTCAGCTGTGATTGAATTTATACTACAGCCAAGTTATAAACCCTCGAAAATAGGATTTATAATGGAAATTCCAAGTGCAATCTTAACTGTAACAGCCAGCTTTATACTCAATAGTACTATTAACATTCTTCAAACCCAATGTTCAGGATGAGTCATACTGATCTAATTCTTTACATAACCCTTTTCTTTTCTGCAGCACAGACCTACTCTTGTAATTTCTAGTCATATGCCAGTGGATATGTTTCTTTAATTTGGGGTCACACAGGACACAGCTGATATCCAATGCTATGGAAATAAACACTATTACCAGCAGGGGCATGCCTTCTACCCATGTTTTTTCAGTTAAAGGGCCAGTTTTGAACAAATGTCCCTCGTCCGAATCATTAACGTATTTGTTACTTGTCTAATGTCTATGTAACCTTCTAGTTCTGGTTTTCTAGTGCTTAGATAATATGCAACATTTAAAATTACAACAAAAACCAAAACGTTTCAGGAAGCTGTGAAAGTGAAGGTAGGAGAATCATAACTTTTCTGCTTTCTACCTTTTCTTTGTAAGAGAGAGGTGAAGAATAATTGCCATGATGTCCTGCCTCAGTGATGAATATGATGTTCACTGTCCTCAGTGGTGCTGTGTTGTTATAAATGCTTAAGATGATCCTAAAATGGGGAAGGTGAATATCAGGGATGAGAACAATGGTGATGAAGTCACTTTGTTTGTCCTGGTCCCTGAAGCAGAAGATTTGGATGACTTTGCTGGCCAGAGTGTAAAAATTCTGGTTTGTGAGTATTATGGAAGTTTTGGAATTTCACAAGTAAATAAAACTTAGACTTTGTGTAAAAATTCATAAAGACAGCATCTAAAATGACTAGCAGTTTGGGAGGAGAAAGGCCAAATTGACATTGTGTCTGAGAGTGGAATTGGTGGATGAAAGAAGGGCTTGAGTCCCTCAACTCCCTCATGGCAGGCCCTTGCCTCCCCCTTGCCTCTGCTACCTGCCAGGGAGAGAATGAAATATTGAGCAGCTTGTATGAAGTAGAACTAATTACTCAGGTGAGATTAAGAGGCTGCTTGAGGCTGTTGGCTCTGCTCTCCTTGCCCCATCCATCAGCAAGCGTGAAGGGAAAGAGGAGGTGCCAACAATGGGCCAAGCTGTCAGGAGCAGAGCAAAAACCACAGGGGAGCTGGACATCCCTCTCCAAAGAAACACTGATTGTTGGGAGCTTGAATGAGTGTCTAGAGAAAATCTGGCAGTATGGGCTTTCAGTTCAGCCCTGCTATGGCATGGGCAGGTGCATTCCCTTTTACAGCATTTGTCCTTTCCTTAGATAGCAAAAGTTTCCTTGCAGCCCACGCTGCCTTATCCTGCCATTAAGCTGTTCATGTGGGTGAGGCATTCTGCTAATTACACCTAACTAGAGGAGCTTCTCCTCCCACCCACGGGCTCACCAGGACCTGTGCCTGAATGTGAGTACAAATCCAAATACAGGTGACCCTTTGGGCGTGCCAAGAGCTGACAGCAAGCTGCTTCAGCATTGAAGCAGCATCTGTCCTCAACAGGAGTGGACTACTGCTCCTTAAAACATTAATTCCCACAGACTATTTCTGACAGACCAGTAAAACTAAACAGGTAAAGCAAGCCTCTTGTGAGCAAGTTTGTGTTTTCTTCAATGGGACACTCTGCTATAAATTTTTAGGGGTCTGAAAATTGAAGAAGGTTGATAGACACAGGCTCACTTCTGTGAATTGCCAGAGAATAATCAGGGAAAAAAATGTCCATATTCTCTCCACCTCTTCAAAACTGAGACATAACTGATGTTTCAAGTCCTTGTGGAATTGAGCTTCTTTTAACATAATCAATTGGGATTTTTTTAATTTCTTTCTTTAATAGGTCATATTATCATAATTTAAATCTCTATTCTCCCACAGTTTAAATATATTTCCAGATTTATCCCTGTGATCTTTTCATCGACTTTTTCAAATCTGAAGTGTAAAGCCCTCTGGGAAAAAGAGGGTTACTAGCACTAATACTTTCTTGATGCAGTAAGATTGCCACTTGAATTTCTATTATACTCTGGTTTTACAGGATGTTGAGGACACATTATTACCTGGTTGTCAGTTAGTTTAAGCTGTCTT
>VZUA01083681.1:32908-65563 GCA_013401035.1 Horornis vulcanius
CAGTGGGAAGAAGAAAGGTGGTAGTAACCAGACTGTGACAGCAAATATTATTTCAACATAAAAGTGAAATGATTTTTCTCTTCCTACTCTGGTTCCAAATAGGATAACTTAATAGTCTTTCTGCATGAACCCATCTTCCTGGATTTATTTGTTTTGTGACCTTCGGGATAAATACAACTCAATATTGCACATCAATGTTAAAACATTTCCTCTCTAAAGGGGAATACTGAGTTTATGATGAAGTGATACTAAGGGATGAAAGCCAAGGTCATGGTGCCTGTTGTACTCTGTTCTCTATAGGTTCTGATATTTTACTGGCCTCCTAGAGCACTTGGAAATATGGCAGCAGCACATGAGGCCTCATTAATATCTAGTGGATGAAGTTTGCTCAGTGTCTCAATGAATTTGCAGTGTAGAAATTAGGAATTTGGGGAATGGGGGAGAAACTGGTTTATCTTATTATATGTCATGCTGTATGCTAGAAAAGGCTAAAACAAGGGTGCATATTTTGCTGCATTTTGCAGCGATATGGAGTGTAATGGCCCCTGCTCCCCATGGGTGCTCATCCACAGCCTCAGGTCTGCCTGACCAATGCTCCATCTCCTGCCCAAATATTCATTTTTTTTGACTGAGGGCCACAGTAGGGACTCTGTCCTGGGAGGACCTCTGTGGACCAGCACAGCCCTAGGCAGATGCTCAGGTACTGCAGGCAACTGGCTGGGCACCTGAGTATTACTTATTTATTGACTTGCCTATGGCGTCCTGCTGATGATGCAGGCATTTGGGTAGTTCAGCCACATGGCGTGTTCTTGGAACTTACTCAACAAGGAAGGAAAAGAGAATACTCTATCACAGACATTATCTGCTTTTTTGTTTGTTTGCTTGTTTTGTTTAGTTTAGTTTGGTTAATTTAGTTTAGTTTTGGTTTGGTTTTGTGGGCTAAGCTTTTTCTTCTTGTTGTTGCTGAATTTTTCTGTGGTTACCCAACCCATCAAATACAAGACCCGTCCCACCTGCTCTGCTTGGTTATTTGTGGCATTTTACCTCCTCAGTAAAACAGGATATTCTGCCCATGTCAGAACTTGCCAGGAAGGCAAGGAAATATTCAAACCTCTCTGAAGGTTTCATAAATCAGCCATCATTGCTCATGATGAAATATGGCATGGAAAGTCATATTCAACAAATACAAAGGAAAAAGTTCAGCAGGCATCTCTCTTTTATTAAACTTCACAATTTTTCTTTTAGCACAAGAGTTGAAGAGAACTTTAAGGGTTTTTTTTTTCCACTGCAATGGTTGTAATTTGGATTTCTGAGCTATTTGCAGTACAATAAATTATGTGTTACTACAGGTCTCTGCAGGAAAACGTGGGATGTATAGACCTGCAGAGGCAACAGTGCAAGGGCTTTGAGAGCCTAGAGGCAGCAAGGCTTGTTTGCATCAACCTGCTGCCATTCACTGAGAAGGTGCAATTATGCAGGGACAAATTACCCTCCGAGAAAACAACCAGCCCAGGAGTTTTTAAACTGATTTTATTTGAAAACATGGCTACACACATACATATGCTCACTGAAACCAAAAGGATTTCTACATAATTTCTGTCACTGCAGGCAAAAGCTTCTGCAAGGAAAGTGGTGCCTAAAAATAAACCCACACCACATTTATCTTAGGTGTTGTTTTTTTGAGGAGATTGAACTGTTTCTGGTGTGTGTCCAGTAATAAGCTCTAGAAACAGCCAAGAGACTCCAGGTGGCTGCTCCTCTGGGCTGAGCAAGTCATGGTAAATAAGAAGTGATGTTGGCCAGGGAGAAAGTGCTGTTCTGAAAAACAATTTACTGACATTATGGGGTTGACCCAATCTCCATAGACCTGTCTCTGGACTCTGTGCTGGCTGTTGTCCTCTTTGTTGCCATTGCCTGGTGATGACCCCTATTAACCTTCTCAGAACAAAAATGCCAATGCACTGGAGGATATCACCAGGGTGGAAAACTCTAGTTATGACACTGATGAATGACAGTAATGTCTGCACAAATTTGGGTTGGTTGTGCTTCCCATGAGGAAATAAAAAATGGTCATAGATGTCCAAGAAGGTGACCATTTCTCCTGCGGGGGAAGGATTGGTTAAGGATACTTCTTACAGGTTGCTACAGTGGCATGAAAATTCATCATTTTATGGGAAAAGGTAATGGAATTATCCTGTTCATGTTCAGCTGAAGTGAAAGGACCAATGAGAAGGCAAACCAGAAAACATAAGGCTGCAGTGGCTGGCACTGGAATTAAGGTAAGTGATCTTGGCTGTGATAAGATATGACTGGGACCAGGGGAAAAAGCCCACATCTGGGAACAGGGCTGGTCTATCAAAACACATAAGGCTACCTGAGTTATTTTTGATGGCCAGTCCCAGGAAAGTTGCTGTTTCCTGATGTATTTGTCTGAAACACACCTTGAGCACAAAGGCAGGATATGGAATACATTCCAGTCATGCATCACACCAGAGGATAATGTCTCTGCTGTAGGGTGCTGTAGGGTTCTCAGCCTAGCAGAACACCCAGTTGTCTGTCCTGGAACAACTTTGACACAGTCTTTGCTGTGTGAAAATCCCACAATGCACCTTCAATGACTGAAAAGAGAGGGGCTGTGGTCAGTAATGTTAAATGCTGACAAAAGAACCATAGAAATGAAAGGGAAACCTAACCCTTTTGCTTTTAATACATTATTTAGGAACCTTGAGATGTGTTCTCTCAGCCTATGATAACTACAGAAGGCCTTGCTGAATTTTTCTGTGGAACAGAATCAAATGAGTTTGAGTTTGCAGTGATATTGCAGCTCATTCCTTCAGTGATGTTTCAACATTTGGTGACTGCTTTAAAGGGGCTCAGAGGAATTCCAGGTAGGCCAGTGGAGCGCTGCAGGGAGAGAGCGCTGTTGTTTGCATATCATGGCTACTGGGACAGGCACAGAGCAACACCATCCACCTGCCACGTGCCTGTGGAGCAGCTGTGGGCCTTGAAGCATTGACCTCACAGGCCTTCTTTTCAGAAAAAGCATATTCTCCCCTGAGAGACCAGTTTGCTTGGTGGGATTGAAATAATTGCTTAAGAAAGTTTATATTCAATGGAGGGCTGCCTCATTTAATGGTCTCCTGTCATTAGGCTTGTGCCATTATTGTAGAGAGTTTTCAGTGCAATGTGCAGATGAAAATACAGCAGAGGAGATGTACAAATTAACACTTATAATGACATTTTTAAGGCATAAACAGAATTAATTTTCCCTGTGGAAATTAACAACTCCAATGAAAATATCCAAGTGGTTGCCTAGGGGTATATCCCGCAGTTTTGTCAGTCAAGGGCAGAAGGGTTGTATCTTCCTTTTTAGTTAACTAGTTAGCTTCCTGTTTAGTTTAGGCCAAGTCAGTGTTCTTGTTCTTTGCTTCTGATGAGGAATGTATATTGAAATTTTTCTCTGTCATGGACTGAACTTTGTTGCTGTGTTTCACATGATTAGTGCCAGATCAGCTTTCTGTCACAGTGAATCTTTATCTATAGCCCTGAAGCCCTCTTGAGGCTGTGGGATCATGGTAGTAACGCCAATGCAGTCATTGTCCGTGTCCTGGAGGGAACCTGGTGGGTTCCTTGCCTGCTTCCTTATGAGGCTGGATTCTCCTTCAGAGCAGCAGGGGAAGGATCATATGAGATGAAGCCTGAACCTTTTTCTAATTAGTTAATTTATTATTTCAAAGACACAGTCCCTGCATTTATTCCAGTGCAGATGGATTGGAGAACTTGTTAACATTAGGAAAGTGGAGGCTCTTTTGCATCCCATTCCCTTCACACTTCTGAACAGGCTTTTGCAAAAATGTTGGTAGGGGTTCTTTGTCATTTCACATCTGTGCCTTGCTCTATGGTGTTCTTCTTTCGAGCTGCTTTTGGATGTGGAATGGTGGCAGACCTGCTGTTCCCTGTGTCTGCAGCAATGACCTGGCTGTCTCATCTGTATTGTTTCCCTAACATTTGTCACAAATGAGTTAATCCCCTGGGATTTGACAAGCACATCAATCATCCATTTTGTCCAAATTGATACCATACTGATCTATCATTTCCAAATATATTCTGGTAGAAAGTTACCTTGCTTAGTGCAAAGGGGTGGGGGGCGGGGTGCGAAGAAGAGGGAGAGAAGAAAGAGGAACATTGTGAATTTTCCAAGATCTTGTCTAATCTGCTGGGGATGGGCCAGGTCAGGCAAAGCTCAGTTCAGATCAAGACCTGTATCTGACACTTATCAATGAATAACAAGAGCATGAGAAGAGGTCACACATGTAATGATACTCTCCCTAAGTCCCTGCATACATTTTTCTTCTTCATTTATTCAGCCAGTTTTGAATGTATCTATATTTTTGATCTCCACAGTTTGCTGGTGAAGAAAGTGCTCAAATTGGACCACATGAACAGTTTTCTCCATTGTAAAGAATAGAGTGACTTCTCTCATCTTGTTTTCTATTGTCTCTAACCTGTAGATGTTTTATGGTGTTCTTTCTGTGATCTAAAAAAATTCCAGATGTTAAAAAAAAACCTTATTCCCACTTTGTCCACTTGAATGTGCTATTTTTAGCCTCAGAAATATTCTTTATTTGTGTTTTTTCTCCCTCAGTTCTCTTACTCTCTCATTCCTCAGGCTGTTTGCTTGTGGAACATGGTCAGGGACACCTCAGGCATTCGCTTGGGCTGCAGGGCTTTCACAGGGCAGGGCAAACCCAGGGCTGGGCCTGGGGAGCAGAGCTTTGCAGAAGGGTGGAGGGGCTGCATGGAAAGCCTGGGATCTCTGCTGTGAGAAGTGGGAGAGTTTTATTCACAGTAGGTAGAAATACAGAAAAAGACATTATTTTCCCTTTGTCCTCTTTGTTGTTCTGACTTCAAATGTGGTTGTCGTGTCTTCCACCATACAGTTTCTACGTGCAGACATTGTATTTCTGGTGGGCTGCTGTCTTCCCAGCTCTGCAGCACCGCCCTCATAAATCCCCTCAGCCCACACACCTCCCTCTGACTCAACAGTCCCACAATGAGAAGCATGAACTGAATGAGTCCTCCTTTTCTAACAGGTGTATTCAGCCAGGTCCCTGAAATGAGCCATCTCACCTATTCATCCTTTCCTCTCCTACCTAAAACACACCACAGTGCTCAGGGCTGCCTGCATCTACTTTTTCCAGAGTCTGGAGAGAGAAGGGGGCAGAGCACAATTTGGGAAAAGACATGGCAGAGTCCTGTGGGAACTTGGTTTCTTGTTCATCGCAGGCAGAAGCCAGTAAACTGCAGAGCCATGATGTCTGGTATCTGCACAGAGCATGCAAGAAGCAATGTGATTTCCCCTGTTGCAGCAGCTGCCTGTTCTGCAATTCCCATTCTTTGGCTCTTCTTGCGCCATGTCTGTCATGCAGCTGAGGTGGGCAGTGAGGCCTGATGCCTTTCCCCTCCATGGGGTGCAATGCTGTCTGGGACAGTGCTTCTCTGACAAGCTTCTGGTTGTCCTCAACCTTCACTGATTCCTGTTCTAGAGAAGAAAAACACTTGAAAGCTCAGAGGTATAAAATAAAAGATATTTCTCATCTTTAAATGTAAAGTGATCTGCCTGCTTATAATGGTGAACAACATCAGTTCATTACATCTACATTGAAATATTGCACCTGAAGGGCCCCATGTGTGAGTGAGTGAGGAGTTGGCAGCTGCTGCCCAGCACCAAGACTGACAGGCAAGCCCTTCTCAACTCTAAATAGCCTGGGCACAGGAGGTTGTGTCTGTGTTGCTGGCTCACTGAAATTGCCTGTCTCTAAGTGAATGCCAGAGCCTTGCTGCTTTCCAAGTGACTGATGGTTCCCTCATGTGCAGGCCTGAGAGTGACCCTATGCAAGAGCCTGCAGACACAAGCACAGAGGGAGCACGGGAGCCTGGCAGCTCACTGGGGACAATCAGAGCAGGGAGCTGACAGCTGGAGCTGATGTATGGTGCTGTTGCCCACCTGATGCATTTAGTGAATTATGGAGTAAATTACCGTGGCTGTTGGTGAAGTCAGCAGATTTTGCAGGATGCTTTAGTGCTTGGAAGCTCACAGGATTCCTCCCTCACCACAGTGTGCAGTGATGAGAGAGAAGGGAGGCGGGCAGTGGTTGTGTGACCAGTGTCAACACAGTGGATTCCCCTGGGGACCATGGGACTGCATGTAGGGAACACTTCAGGTGAGTGATGAGGGAATCATGGGTCTTCAGGTACAAGACTAAAGTGAGAGGCTGTATGACATTTGGTTTTCTCATCCCTCCACATTTACAAACAGCTACCTCTGTGTAATGGCATGTTTCCACTGGGAAGTGAAGAATCCAGTGCTGACTGGATTGACTGCACAGAAAATAAAAAGTGATAGTATGGTGCTAGGGCAATGAGTGGCCCGAGAATGAGACCCTGACCCTTTGCTTTACTAAGGAGGATCCAAGCAAAGGTCTGCATGGCTTTGTGTGGGTGGTTCAGGTGTTCTAGAAGGATTCCTGCACTGCGATCACTACCAGCAGGCAGTAATCTTTCTTTATTTCTTAATCAGTAAATGCAAAATAAGTTGAAGAATTTATTATTTATTTTTTATTAACCCAAAACTTACTTGCTAATATGGAGGGTTTTTTTTCCTATAGGTATGGATAAGCAATCCTTTGTGGCTGATTATTGAGAAATGTACACATCTTACAGGTAGCTTGATATGTTGCAAGTATTTACTGTAAAGGCAGGCAACAAATCAGGTTTTGATCAGCTATGAGATAACTCCTACTTGATGCTTGTGATGTTGAGATGTTCTGGTAACTGGAGCTGATTCCTGAATGTAATTTTTAAAGCTGTCCTCCCATCTTGGTGATCAAAGACAGCAGAGTGCATAATTCATGGCCTTTCATATTCATGTTTATATTTTTGGTTTATGGTAGGCAAAAGGTTTTGCCATTTTAATGAAATATATGCCCACCCACTGCTCAGTTATTGAAAGAGGATTAGTCTGGTAAATACATGTAGTTATCACTGTTCATCTTCAGCAAGGAGGTTCTTTTTGAGACAGTCTCCCTGCTGGCAGTTCTGCAAGGTTTTGTCTTCAGCATCTTTGGGCCACTGGATCTCTCTTCCTTTTGGTACAATTCTCCTTCCCCTACTGCTTGTGCTGTCTGGTCTATAAGCTAAAAAGAAGGCCAAGCTTTTGAAACTGAGTGTTCTGTGAGGTTGTTTTTAAAGGCTTGTGTGACAGCTTTACCTCTGCTCTGGGGTGACTTGAAGGTATTTAAATTTTTTAAAAATGATTTTTTTTTCTTTTTTAAAATTATTCATTCAGTGATAAATGGTGCCATAATCCTTGCAATAGCTGGTTTGTATCTGACAACGTGTACCACAATGATGATATGATAAAACTGGACATGAGTTGTCAGTGTGCACTCACATCCCAGAAAGCCAAACATGTCCTGGGCTGCATCCAAAGCAGCGTGGGCGGTAGGGCCAGGGAGGGGATTCTGCCCCTCTGGTCTGCTCTGCTGAGACCCCACCTGGAACCCTGCATCCAGCTCTGGGCTCCCAGCACAGGAAAGATGTGGATCTCCTGGAGTGAGTCCAGAGGAGGCTGCAAAGATGATCAGAGGGCTGGAGCATTTTTCTAGTGAAGACAAGCTGAGAGAGTTGGGACTGTTCACCCTGAAGAAGAGAAGGCTCTGGGGACACCCCACAGCAACTTACAGTTCCCAAAGGGGACTTATAAGAAAGATGGGGACAGGTTTCTTAGCTGGGCCTGTAGTGGCAGAACAAGGACTTTTAAACTAAAGGAGGATGGATTCAGACTAGATATTGTGAAGAAACATTTTGCAATGAGAGTGCTGGAATAGTAGAACAGGTTGCCCAAAGAGGTGGTGGGTGCCCCATCTCTGGAAACATCCAAGGTCAGGTTGGATGGGGCTCTGAGAAAACTTCTAGTGGAAGGTGTCCCTGCCCATTGCAGGGGGGCTGGGCTAGAGGATCTTTAAAGGTCCCATGCAGCCCAAACAGTCCAGATTCTATGATAGATCCATGATGTACAAACTCACTTGGAGCTTGAACTTGGGTTTGTAGTCAAAATGTAGGGATAGTGTACTCTTTCAGGGAGCTTTGAGAGATAGCCTTTTCCCATAGTTGATTTTTATTTTCTTTGTCTTTCCTGAGCTTTATTCACACATTTAGAATAACATCAATTTTGATATTGATGCTCATGGAAGAACTGGGGGCTTGTTACAAGAAACACAGAATCAGAATATTCTGAGTTGGAAGGGACCTACAAGGATCATCAAGTCCAACTCTTAAGTGAATCCCACATATGGAGATCAAATCCACAACTTTTGCATTAATAACATCATGCTTTAACCAGCTGAGCTAATCTCTTTTCATAGCTATGTAGCCAAAATAAAGCAATCTGCTTGCTCTGCTTTCACACCACACCTGGTGCTGAGTGAGTAGGGCAGAAAATGACTGACTTCTGGTGCTTCTTCTGTTAAAAGAAAATAGACCAAACACTGACAAATGCCAGCACTTCCCTTGTGCTAGGCATTTCTCAACAACACTTACCTGTACATTAATATGCTCATATGTTGAGCTGTGGCAAAGGCCTTATCAAGGAGTGATCAGTCCTTGCATGGATGCTCACCTGATAATGGGTGTCTTCTCTCTGCTGGCTGCTCACTGTTATGCCTTCACTTTGGCCTTGATATACCCAAATTTCAAGAGCAAACACTATCTTCCAACCCATATCAGTTTCATCTAGAATTAATTTTGCAGATACAGCACAGTCCATGAGACCATATAGTAACTAAAATATTATTCTTCAATGTGGTTTTAACTTTGCAGCTTCATTTGAAAAAGAGAAGGCTTCAAGGTGATCTAACTTCCAGTGGTCTTCCAGTACCTGAAGGGATGCTACAAGAAAGATGGTGAGAGGCTATTTACAAGAGCATGTAGTGACAGAACAAGGGGAATGGCTTTAAAATGAAAGAGGGTAGGGTTAGATTAGAAATTAGGAAGAAATTCTTTACTGTGAGGGTGGTGAGGCACTGGAACCAGTTGTCCAGAGAAGTTGTGGATGCCCCATCTCTGGAAGTATCTAAGGCCAGGTCAGATGGGGCTCTGAACAACCTGGTCTAGTGGAAGGGGTTGGAACTAGATGACCTTTAAGGTTTCTTCCAACCCAAACCATTCTATGATTCTATGATTTTCAACTTGTGCAATTAATATTGCAGTTGTTCTCACTGACCTGTTCAGTTAATGGGAGGTGGTAGAGGGTGCTTTCTAAGATTAAGACATGTCTGGTCAGAGGGGAGGAATGAAACTTTCAGCATATGATTGTGGTTGGGTGATCTCCAAGCTGACATTGGCCAGCAGCTCTGTAGAAGTGGAATTTGGGGCTGAAACATTTAAGTGTTTCTGATGGACAGTTACTAGTCCTTGGAAAACTGAAAGGGGCTGTTCCCACTACAGCATTAGTGTGGCTGTACCACATTCTGCTGGTTCCATTGAAGATGAACACAGTTCAAAATCCTCTTCAACATGCACTTACAAAGATTTTGAAGCCTGTAACTGGCACTTTTGGGACTCTTGTTCTTGGCCTTTTATATCTGATTTTGCTTAGGCATGCATAATTTGATATAGACTGCAGCTTCTGTATGAAGCATGGTCCTCTGCAGTCTTGGAAGTGTCTTGTGTCTTGTGCTGTGTTCAAAACAAGCTCATCAGAGGTCTGGCAAATATTGTATTATGCCTTTCACTACTGGGCTGGATAATGTGAAGCTTAGCTGAATTACTTAGTAAAAATGACAGTAATAATCAGCTATCATTGCACAGAGCTTTGCTGTGCTCAAACAAATCAGTTGCCAATTTCTGCTAGATTCCATGAGGAGTACCACAAATTATCAGCAGCTCCTTGTAGTCTCTCGCATTTCAAAACAAATGCAGCAATTCTAAACATGTGTTCTGTTTTCTGAATTCATGTAGGGTCAGAAAATAATGTGTCTTCTTGGGGTATTTTGTTTGTTTGATTGTTGGCTTTTGTTGTTTTTGGATTGGGTTTTTTGCATAAAAATTCCCTTATAATCTTTTCTGTCCATTGTTTCCTTAAAAATTAAGGTTTCCTGAAGTCAATTAATCAATTTTATCTATGCTCATTATTCACTTTTCCATCCCCAAAGTAATAAACTTTTCAGGAAGCTTGTTGTTCTTATGTCATCAGACTTCCCTGATGACACCTATTTTCTTATGTTTTAATTGTATCATAATTTCATCTTTCTCTCATGACTTTCACTGACTGTTATAATATCATGTTTCTGTTCCCAAGTCTCCCTCCTCTTTAGCACTGAGAAAGAATCTGTTACGAGACACTTCTTCTTTTTCCTTTTAATGGGGTTTTGTAACTATGAGATGATGTACTGAAATCTTGCTGGTAAAGGATCCAGACTTCACTAAAAGATATTCTCAGGAGATTTGATACCGGTTGCAGTCATATTACTGTGGTGTTGTGCACATGTTGATCAAACTTCTGGCTTCTAGGGTCAAAGGAAAATAGTTACTCTTTGATCCAAGCATGATATGCTTTATTTTGTTTGGATTTGTTCCCCACTGGAACAATTTTGCTTCAGCAGCTCTTCATGAAGCCAGGCACTGAAGTGCTGTGTTTGTGATAAAGTAGATTTGCTGTGAGGGTGACTGGCTCTTCTGTATTTGACACTGCTACCCCAGTAGTGTCCCTTTTCAGTTCTTTCAGGGAGTTGGTATTTTTATCACTTTCAGGTGAGTTGGATCTGTCCCGATTCCTTCATTTCCTAGAAGGTGGCCAAGACAGCTTTCTACAAATTGAACTGCTCTCTGTTGGAGTCTTCTCCAAGCTCACGCTGTCTGCAGTTGGGATGAGCTCTTCCAGGCTTTATTGTGCTTCTTTTTTGTGCTGCTAGCTGCTAGAACATCACCAGGTGACCTTGCCTCTTGTCAGCTTGTCTGGCGTGCTGTGTCCAGTTCTGGGCTCCTCAGGACAAGAGAGACATGGATCTCCTGGAGCAGGTCCAGCAGAGGGCTGCAAAGATCATGAAGGGACGGGAGCATCTCTCTTACAAGGAAAAGCTGAGGGAGTTGGGCCTGTTCAGCTTTGAGAAGAAATGGCTGAGAGGGGACCTTGTCAATATCTAGAAGTATCTAAAGGGTGGGTGCCAAGAGATGGAGCCAGGCTCTTCTCAGTGGTGCAAAGCAATAGGACGAGGGGGAATGGGTAGAAACTGATGCACAGAAGTTCCAGCTGAACACGAGGAGGAACTTCTCTACTGTGCAGGTGACTGAGGACTGGAACAGATTGCCCAGAGAAGTTGTGGAGTCTCCCTCAATGAAGATATTCAAGAGCTGTTTGGATGCAATCCTGTGCAATGTACTTTAGGATGACCTTGCTTGAATAAGGAGATTGGACCAGATAGCTCCACTGGCATCCCTTCCAGCCTTACCCATTCTGTGATTCTGTGTGTACCAAGAAAAAAATCAGAAAAACATGATTATCACAAAGTACTTGTGATCATGTTTGTGTGTGTCAGCTGCTGGATCGTAGCAACCCAAAAGTACATTCTCATCTCATGACATATCAAGGTAAATGCCAGACCCTGTTTTTCCCTGTCCTGGCAACCAACCTCCCATACCTCCCATTTGCTGAGAATGGGACTTCCTGCAATGTTCCTGGTGATGGGGCAGTGCAGGCGTGGGTGTTGACAGAGGTGACCAGATAATTTCAAGTTCATTTATTCTTTTCTCCTTTGGTTTGGTTTTGTTTGCTTAGCTGTTTTTTCCCCAAAAGTGGCCTTTCTAAAGACTTTCCAGAGGGGTCTTCCCTCAGATCAGGAGGGTCTCTGAACACCCTTCTTCCCTTACTTTCCCTCAGTTAGTTTCCTACTCTCCCTTCAGCCTCTTCACCTCTAGTTTGCTCTCCTGTAGCACCCTCCTTCCACCGCCCTGGGCAGCGCTGATGGGCCGGGTGTCTCCTCTGCTCCCCACCTTGGCAAGCTGCACGCTGCTGCCTGGCTGTGCTGAGCACAGCCACAAGAGCAGCTTCACCCGCTCCTCATTTCACCACGTCTTGCATATTTAATCACTTTCCTAGTGTGGAAGTTAATGGAGGGTCTCTGGTGGCCAGTCCCTGTGGAGCAGAAGCAATTGCCAGCCAGCCCTTCGCCTCCGCCCCCTGACCACCTGGTAACTGCTGATAGTGTTTAATGCTCACAGGCTGCTTGATTGTGTAGGGTTCCTTCTGAAATAGTTAACAGGGCCACATCTTTCTTCTGCTTTCATTCTTTGAGTACTCATTAAATCAGAAATGTAACCTAAAAGGCAAAGTATGAAGGGTTTTCACATAGGGCAACCAGCTGTTGTTTTCAGTGTGGACAGACTGTAAGGTTCCCAAGTGCTTGAAAGTGTATCTGTCTTCAGATTTCATAGAACTAAGCAAATGTTGCCCTTCATGCTTTTTTTTTTTTTCCTAAAAAAGCTCTCAAGGTTAATACCATTCAGTTTTAATTTAGAAGTCTTGATTTACTTTCCAGTTATTGATAAACATTCAAAGCTCAAATATATTTTCATACATTGATACTTCAATGTGTTTTTGAGTTAAAGACTTTTCAATTTTTCAAAAAAAGTCAAAAGATGGAAAATTGGAGAAAAAAACCCCCTCTATCAACTACTTCACAAAGGATGACTTCCCCACATTGACCACAGAGCTACAAAAAACTTTAGGGAGACAAAACCATACTGCAATGCTTTAAGCCTCACATGCAAATTATGTAGACCAAGGTTATGCCATTTTCTTCTCAATTTCTAAAAATGTATAGCTTTTAACAATTCTCCCTGCATTTGGCCCCACTCCCAAGGAGTATATATGGTGTTTATCATATTATCTAGTCATGTTATTGCCCGAACCTAAGAGTTAAATTGTAAATAATAAAGATTTTGAAAGTTTTTGAATTGGCTTTAAGTTTGGTAAATAATCTGACCAGCACTTTGTTAAGACTGTTCAATTTCTTTTTTAATTTGACCTGTACATGTCCTACATACTAATGTCTAAATCAATTGAAGAGGTTCTCAAAGGGAGTAAAGAAATCACAGCTGCAATTCCATTAGCAAGACTATATCCATGGCAGACAACATTTTCCGTTCTGTATATAGACGTTTTAGGCTCTGATTTATTTGTAAGACCTCAGGAAGTCATTCAGTCATCATTTGTATCTCAGTGAAAATCTCTGGCTAGCACAGCATGTAGCTTAAATGCTACATCCTACATTGATAGAACCATGCGAGCATTTTAGATGTAAGGAGCAGCTACCTGCCTTAGTTTTGAACTTACAGTACACCCCAAGCACAAGAATGATTCTTAGGTGGATTTAACAGCTCTGACTGAAAGTTTGGTTTGATCTAGGTTGGTAATCTTGGAAGTACCTGCAGTGCCTACCTAGGTTATTCCTTCTGCAAGGTACATATACCTTGTTCTTAGTGAACGGAAAATTAATGGGTGATGCCAAGCATTCCTCTTGATATGAGAGGATGATGGAGGGCTTTGCTGGGGTGCATAACTGCAGGTAAGATAAAGGACAAAGGAGAAATAATAAAAGTTTTGTAAAAGGGCAGGAAAATGAATTAAGAATGTAATACTTCAGAGGCTTTGCAACTAGAGAGACTTTAAAAAGGTAATGAGAATTACAAAGAGAAAGGTTACGTGTTGGACAAATGTAAGATATTCAAACCATCTCCAGAAAGAACTGGGTGACCTTGAGGACTGCAGTAATTGAAAGGGACTGAAGTTTAAAGGTACAAAATGAAAGGTCAGGTACTTGCTATCTAATAACTAAACCTTTATTACAAATTGGGATCTTAGCAGCTGTAAATGACAGAGGAAGAAAAGCTTCTGGAGGAACTGGCAGGTCAGAGTTGCTGTAAGTATCGAAAATGATGTATCTGGGAAAAGGTTGTTCAACCAGGCTAGCTGTCAGTAGTGGTGGTAGGAGAGTATCAGTGCCCTTCCATGAGGTATGCCAGAAACACCGATCCCAGCTCTAGCATCCCAGGCTGCATTAATCAAAGCATTGATCCCTCCCTCCTGCTCAGCCTTAGCAGACACCTGGAGTGCTATGTCCCATTCTGGGCTCCCCAGTACAAGAGAGGCATACTGGACATGCTGGGGAAAGCCTATAGAAGGACCATGAAGATTATTAAGTGCTAGGAGTGTCTGATATATGGGGAAAGGGAGAGCGAGCTGGGACTGTTCAGCCTGAGTAGGAGCAAGCTCAGGGGGATTTATTAAATGAATATATGATGAGAGGAGTAAAGAAGACGGATCCAGACTTTTCTCAGAGGTGTCCTAGTGATGGGGCAAGAGGCAATGGGCACAAACTGAAACATGAAATTCCATCTAAATGTGAGAAGAAACATTTTTGACTGACTGAGCACCAAAACAGGTTTTCCAGAGAGGTTGTGGAGCCTCCATCCTTTGAGATATTCAAAACCAGCCTGATTCAAAACCAAACTGGTTCTAAGTAACCCAGTCTAGGTGACCCTACTTTGAGCAGGGGATTGGACTAGCTGACCTATTTGAAGGCTTTCCCACCTCAGCTGCTGTGCTTGAATGATTCATAGGAGATGGATTCAGAGCATAGAGAGGGGTCACAGGGATGGGAGGGGTCCTAGAGTGCCAATCCTACATGGTAGGCTGAAAGCTCTATCTAAAAAAAATGTATGCAGTGTATGAAGGGGAGATTTAAGCACCACAGAGAAAGAAGAAATATTTATTGCAAAAGGCCATGGTCACACAATAATAGCTGGGTTTATGCTTACCATAAATAACAGAAAAGTTGAAGTTAAAAGGTATTATTTATACATCAGAGCAATAACATTTGCTACCAACTTTCCAGGCAGCAGAGAAAAGAAAAAAAAAAAGAAAAAAGTAGCAAATTCTAGCCTTTTTTAAACAGCTGCTAGAAATCATTGGAAAATAAATGCCATAATTCAATATCTTCATGAAGTGAGGGTCCTTCAGTCCTCAGTGAGGAGCAATGAAATACAGAGGTCCCATTTGTGTCCCTCCAGTTTCTGTTTCCTTAAGGAACAAGTGAATGTTAAGAAGTGAAACTGTTGATTGCTGAACTCACATCTGCATGACATAAAAAGAGATTGTGAGGACATAGAGAAAATGAGGAATCCAAATGCATAAGACCATATTGATCTTCTGTATTTTAACTAGCTTAGCCACTGTAGAAATCTGAGCAAAATCAGTCATAGGCATTGTAACATTGCTGCTCTGGTGGGACTCAATGGGGTGAGAGGCCTGAAGATAGTGCTTTAAAAATATAAAATGTATTTAATTTAGCTTTAAACTGAGCCTTTCTTATCTTTCTTTAGAATCCCATTTAATGCATTAGAATGGGAGATGAATGGTTTAGATTCTTTTCCAAATGCCTTGCTGAAAATCTCTGACTCCTGCTCCACAAAGTTGTGTTGGAAAGTGCTCTTGGACACCTTAGAAAGAAAATTTCAGCTAAAACTCTTCTTGTCCTGTCATTTTTGTTAAAGATAGAAACTGGCTGTGGCATTTTTGACCTCTGTTGATTGTCTATTATGTGACAATGTTATGAGGATAAGCTACAGGGTTTTTTCTCTCTATTGCCTGCCTCTAGAAAGTATTTTCTAGCACCTCTTCTTTCTGATTGCCCCAGAAAATTCAGTTTAGTTCCAAAGGTCCAAGTCAAATGGAATAAAATGCATGTGGAAAATGTATCCTTTGAGCATAATCTCTACATTCACACTTCCAGGATGTACAGATCTTTCAAACTATGCAGACAATTGGACAGGACAGAAATCTCATGAAACTGATAACAATTACACTTCACACAATTGTTATAGCAAATTACCCTCTCCACCATACATAATTACTATAATTTATATTGAAACATCTGTGGGAAAATAGAAGGCAAAGAGAAGTACTTTAGAACAATTTTGTAAAGCTGTAAAATAAATAAGTAGATAAATAGCTCCAGTCCCAGGTGTTTAAGTATTGATCAATGCCCACAGATTATGAAGCCTCTAGGGCTTCCTCTTCACAGCGGTGGTTGCCTACAACCCTTGCCTCACAGTTCTCATGATGAGTACAAGTTTGATGGGCACAATTGCTCCTGGCTGATCATTTGGCTTTGGCTCCTGTATTGCTGCTTGTGCACTTCTCTTTTTAGAACAAGAAATGTTTTACATGTCAGGGCTGTCTATTGTACAGCACTTTGGGTACCTGCTGATGAAATATTCTCTGTCACCTGAGGCTGGCTTGGCATTGCTGCAATCCCTGTGAAGCAAAGCTTCTGGAGAGCTGTTGAGACTGGCTCACTGTTCCGTTTGGGAGCTGCTCTCCTTGTTTGCCCTCATGCTTGCACAGCACAGTCCCAGACATTTTCCAGCCTTGCTCTTGAGGACAGGTTCCTCAGTTCAGTGTGCTTGAGACACACCAGGCCTTTCTTCCTTGTTCTTTTGATGCATTCAGATTCATCCCTCAGCCAAAACCAGTGGCTTTTACCTCCTCTCAAACGGTCTGCGAAGTGCTTTGCACATCTGCAAGATCTGGAGCCATTTACTGCAACACGTTTTTGCAGGCAGCACAGGGAGTTTGATGGGATGTCTGACATTGAGCCTCTTCTCCCTTCCAGCTCATTTGCCCTGTTGAGCCTACCAGAATGTGGTGGTGTTCCTCCCAGGGAATACTCAACTCCCACTGCAGCCAAGCTTCAGTCTTCCCCATATCTTTGATGACTCAAACTTCTGCCAACAAGTTCCACAAGGTTCTCCATCACACTGCAAAAGGAAGGACACGTGCAGCGTTATAAAAGATTCACCAGCTTGTGGGCAAGTACTGATGAATTTCTGTGGATGTACAGTGACTCACATTAGCTGGGATGTTGATGTCTTCTAAGTATATTTGCAGGCTCACCCAGACATCGATGCTTTATCATGGTTTTGTTCTCTACTGTCAGAAGCATCGCACTGAAAATCTTCCAGCGTACCTAGCACGTAAATCTTCACCTGTGTGGCTTCAAATTTAGTCAGTATCTCCAAAATTGCTCAGTAGCTCATGCTGGGAGAGAAACATCAGCAGGTTTGAGTGCGCATCAAGCCTTGGGTTGAATAGAGAGGGACTCAGGAAAAATTGGCGATGTGGACTTTGCTGCAGGTAGATAACACAGGCCTGATGTCCAGCCATCAATTTTAGCTTGCTATATAGCCCTAGGATGCAGGCTGCATCTTAATTCCCCTTACAGAATGGTTTTGCTCTGTGTGTCCTGCTTGAGTCCCTTCAGTAGGCAGCACTGCAGGAAGGAGGAGCCACCTGAGCCAGGTGTTCTGTGAGCTGAGGATTGGGCTTCTTTTCCAGAGGAAATTTCTTGGTGTATTGACTGATCCAAGTGTGAAGCTAGCAGTATTGCAGGTATGTAAAAAGGAATATTACCTTATTTCCAGTGGAGAGATGGTAAGATTCATTGCAAGATCTTGTCCTGATTTTGTCTGGAACCATTTGTGCCTTTGGACTGGAAAAGACCAGGAGAAGAATTACTGTGTGTAACAAGAGAGGGAAGAACTTATCATATCAGAAAAGAATAAAGGATCTTCTTTTGTTTAGCTTAGCTAAATGGAGGCTGGAGATCATACAGCTGCTGTCTATGGAAGTGCTGGTGGAAAGAACAAGGATGCTCTGAAAACAGACAAAATCTGTTGAGAGTGAGAACTGAAGATATATAAATGGGCCAGGAGCAAAATCAAGCTAAAATAAGAAAGGTGTCTCCCCATCATTACAGCAGAAAAGGAAGAGCCTTCCAAACAATACATAGCTCTTGCTTCCAAAATGAAGCTCATTGTGGCTATGAAACAGTTTCACACAGTATGATGCCAGTGGCAGACATCTATCACAAGGAATTCTCTTCCTTTATCTAGCTGGTTGCTAAAATTGCTTTAAGTTCCAGTTATTTTCCTCTCCAAGGGAAGATAGCCACCGTGAGAAGACATGGCACACATGCAAAGTGTGCATCAGCAAAGTGCCAAGGGGTCCATTAACCTTTTTTTAAGTGTGTTCAGTGGCTTGCTGAAGTCCCTGTTGATCTGACCACTTCATTGTAATATGTACGCAGATTACAGGCGGAATTAAAATGACACAGGGAAACAAAAACAAGCTAGCAGGCAGCCAACAGAAAATCAGTGCATTGAGATCTAGTCCCTTCTGCTCAGGGACTGATGATGTCACAGTCTCCAGGGCTCCATGTTGTGCGTCCTCTTGGGAAGTGCAATAATGAAGAGAAATCCGAAGAATCATGGCATGCTTGAAATATGGGTTTAAATTTTACAGAACAGAGATCTGTTGTGAAACTCTTGTTTGTTCAAGGCTTGCTCTTCATTTCTTCTGTTGTCTAGAGGAACTTAGATATGGGAATATTAATATTTTATGCCCATTCCCAGACAGGTCTTTTTTCACTCAGGTCCCTGCTAGTAGATGTTCCTTATCTCTTTTAGAGGATTGCTATTACCCTCCAGCTGTCCCTGTTTTCCTTCAGTTACAGATCCATTTGCAGATCTTAATAAGGAGAAATTTCTTTCATATCTTGTTGTACTTTTTGAATTAATTTGATTATCCCTCAGACCTCAAGGATTCTCCATGTGTTGCATTTGGATGGACTTGTGGCTAATGGTCAACTCTAATGAAAGTGACCTTTCCTGTTCCTGGGAAACATAATTTTGTCCCCTATAATTTCCTCAAACTACAACTGAGCCTGTCTGCCATCTTTAGCTTCTTTCTGAGACTATTTTCAGCATTCCTGCTCTGATTATTAGCATAGCAAAGTATCATCAGTGTTGTTTTAACTGTGGTACATTATGTGTTCTAATGGTACCATGGGTGGAAAGGAAGTTTCTGCTTCTTCCAGGTTAATGTTGGAACAATGATGACTGTTTTCATTTTTTCTTTTGTTTGTTTGTAAGCAGCTGGGACTTTAAGGTGCCCAAACCCTTCAGATATTCTGCTTTTTTATTTGGATAAATGCACTTCAATAACTATTTATATGTAAGAGAAAACACTCCAGAGCTCAGAGCTCATAGAGCCCTGCACAGTTCTCTTTCAGTTCTCTTTTCAAGACTTTTTCTGTAGCCCTTCTCCTCCCCAGAGGATCCATATTTTTGAGTAAGAACATTACCTTCTCCCTGAAGCCTGCCTGAAGTCAAGGAAAGGTCATGAACTGATTGCAGCGGGCACTGGATCTAGGTGTTTCTCACAGTCCTCTGGCAGATTAAGCAAGCTTAGGTAACTAGAAAGTATTTTTCTTGGTAGAGTATTTTATTCGGAGAAATATTTTATTTTGCACCTTTTGGGTTAAGAGGGAACTAGAAATAGGAGATTACGTGAAGGCAGCTGACTGTTCAGCTTAGATGTAGACACTGTCTTTCCTCTTTTAATTTCCCTACTTAAATGAATTTTTCATGCTTTATTAGTAAGAAGCTAATGAAATCATTTGTGCATCACAAGAGGTTAAGTGCATGTAATTCCAGCAAATCAAACCAGGGCCTGAAGTGTTAACATGTAGTAACTGGGCCCAGTCTGTAAAAATTATTAATTCTTCATTTTAGCTGCAATATTCTGGTCCCATTCTTTCAGACTTTTTCTTTACATTCCTTGCTGTAATTGTCAAAGTTAGGTGTCATAAAGTACGATGCTCTGGACTTAGATGGGTAATCATAAACTGTTAGTGAGCACTGGTCTGTATCAAGCTTACTACTGTGACAAGGCATACTCCTTCATTTCTGAAATTTTTGTCCTGTCATAATCAGCCATATCAATGGTGCCCTTCCACAAAAGTGTGTGACCTGTGTGTTCCCTGGCAGCCCGTGTCCACGTGCCCCTCCTTCTGTTGCTGGGCTAAGCTGGGTGCAGAAGGATGCTCTGGCATGTGCAAGGCTGCTGGAGTCTGGAGTGTCCTGTGGGGAAGACACAAGTGAGTCAGCAGAGCAGGCTGTCAGCAGACTGCAGTCGCAGAGGATCATGAGTCAGGAGGTTGGAATCAAAGGGTATTTCCTTTGTGAGGCACCTTCTAGCTGTTTATCTCACTGAGAAAACTCAAGCCCTGTACAGTCCTGTACCATTCCACAGCCCTTATCTGTCACTCTTTGGAGCAGGAAAGTGGACTGAGTTTGTTGCAGTGCTAGCAATGCTTCAACACAGAGCAAATTTCATCTTGTGAATGTGCATTCACACAGTTCCAGTAAAAGGAAGACCATCTCTGAACAGCTTCTTGTCTGTACCTATTGACTGGTATTGCTATTACTTAGCAAAGGACCTGACATCTGGATGCCTTTCAAATGGTCAAGGAAAGAAAGGGTTGCTCTCTTTCTCAAACAACTCATGGAAAAATACCTGGATGACACTGTAATCCTTAGTGCTTACTGTGGGTATTCTCAGTCCTCCTTTGTACCAGGCCCTTTCTGTGTACACCGTGGCCTATCTCAGATGTTACCAGAGCAATGACCTTGCTGCCTCAGGACCATCTTTCCCAGGACACTGTCTCCACCAAGAGCCAGCAGTGCCTGCTTGGATGAGGCAGGTAAGAATGATCACTGCCCTTGAGTAACCCCTGATCCCAGCACTCTGGTTTAGGACTTTCTGGAGATGGTCCTGTCCATATGGTATGGTAAGGTGCCATGCATACTGCTGAGTTTAGTGATCAAAAATGACTGATCATCCGGGAATTCTCAAACTCGCTCAACCCTTCAGCCTTCACAGAGTTCTGTGCCGGTGAGTTCCACAGTGACATCATGAATGCTGCAGAAAAAATGTTTGATTTTGCTTCTTTAGGTAGTGAGGTGATATGGGTTACGATTCATAGTTTGTACTTCAGGATGATGAGGAGACCATGGCTGCAGAGTGTGCTGGGTTGAAGGAGAATTACTGCTTGCCAGCAAAGTCCCCAACCACGGCAGCACAAAGCTGAGGGCCTACTAGCACTGTATTTGGGGACACAGCCTGACACAGTCTATTTTCACACCTCTCCAATGACCACCACTGTAGCAACTCATCCAGCATGAGCTCTAACCAGCAAGCTGGGAACAGACATATCCCCTCTCTTCCTTGAGGAAGGGATAGAGCCACAAGCCAGGCTTCCCTATGGGGAAAGAGTGATCAGATTGATACTTAGCATGAGTTAGGTGAAATTAAAATTTCTGGTGGACAAAAATAGAAAACTAATTATATAAGTGAGGCAACAACTGAGAGTCCGTTCCTCTATTAAAGCCAAAATCACTAAATGTAAGGCAAGGTGAGTCCTTGGTTCTTCTTGATGTAGAATAGAACAAGCCCTGTCCATTTTTCTACCTGTTCTTGTCTATAAAATTGTCCCTTTTTTTAGGTGCAAGGAATGCTGCAGTGATCCAGGCTGTGCCCCTTGAGTTTCAATCCTCAGAGTTTGAACTGTCTGGGGAATGAAGCAGCTGCTTCCCGACTCAGCTGTGCTTTCCTCAAGGGACTTGGTAGCATTTATGCTCTTGAATCTTCCTGACTTTCAGTTTGGTTCTGGATGAAGTTCAAGGCATTGATTTTCAACTTAAGATAGTTTGCATCTTATTGGTGAGCTTGATTCGCACAGTATGATGCTGAGAGGTCCTGGGTAACTGCCTTTGTAGATGGAAAAATGCTGATATTTCTGGCGAGGATCTCATCACCAACATTTTCTATCTTTTTTTTTTTTTATCACAAATGACTTCTATTTTGTTTACCTTTGAATCTCACCTATTTTTCTATGGAAGAAACTCAGGTTACTTCTGTGCAAGTAAAGGAAACCTGCCTGGAACTTGTCCCAGTATGGGACGGTCTATGTCCATGGCATTAAATTCTCACCCATCCAGCACAGAGTGGTGAGATGCTGACTGTACTTATTAGCTATGATATTTCCTGTACCAGGGAATATTTGGGAAGCTTCTAGATGATGTGGAGCTAAACTGTCTCAAGGAGCACTGTAATGAATTAACAGTCCAAGTGATTCTGTTCCACTAGTAGGGAACATTTCCAGGCATTATTTAATAGGGATGACAGATTGCCAACAACTAGGGTAAGGTTTGCAGAAGAACTAATGATTTTGAGTTCTTGGTAAAGTATTGCTGAAAATTATATTTCTAATTATTGGCTTGGAGACATCTGGTGAGAGCTATGGCACAAATAGGCAGCCTCGTGTAAGAGAAGTGTGCTCCAGAGCAAGAACTGTGGTCCTTGGGCATTTGGTCTGGGTGATGACAAAAGAGGATTATTTCAGGGTGCTGATACATCTGTGATGCCTCACAGTTTGTTTGGCTGCACCCTGTGGGGTCCAGCAAGGAATGCTGGATCACCATGAGCAATGGCAAGTTCAGAAAGGCTAGGGAGTCACTGGAGCAAGAACATCCAGGTGATTTAGAGGAACTATTTCTGAAAAAGCAGCGAGGTGGAACCAGACTGTGTCTCTGTGGCATATGGTTAGTGCTCTTTCTGAGAGCTTAAGTCAGGTAAGACCAATACCTATGCTGTCTGATCAGCACTGGATTTGACTCTAGGATTGAAAGTTCAGGAGCAACATGACAAATATAAAATATTAGAGGTCAGGAAAGACGCCATGTCAATTTATTTCAGGCATCCATCAGGAGTTCTTGTTGGTGTTGTTGTTATTCTTTCATAAAGCTTACCAGGGATTTTGTGCCCCAATCAGCTCCATTCAGGTTTAGAAGGGCAAGGCTGAGGGAACTGTGGCTCTAGAGGGAATGGGGGAAGATAATATAAAAGTGGTCATTTGGATGTGCAGGTGTTTGGCAAAAGAGAGCTTTAAGGATTAAACTCTACTGGGAAATAAACCAGCAGCCAGCGCAACTCAATGCCTCGTGCTCTTGACTGAGGTCTCTGCCTCCAGCAGCAGATTCCCAGTAGCTTTGCACACAGCCAATAGTTATATGGTAATAATTCCAAAGTTTCTTTAAAAAGAAAACTTTTTCTTGCCTAAGGACAAGAACTGACTTGTCTTGTGGGTTTCTTTTGTAACTATTACATTTTCGTTCTACTGTAACATAAAGTAAATCCCAGAAATTTAGGTTAAAGCCTGACTTTTATTAGTCCAGATGTTATAAAAAATACTGAATACTAAATAGCTTTCTCTTCCCTAGCTTTGTGGAAGGCTGGGGTATGTTCTTTTTTAGGTAACATAGGATGTCTCTCAAGATTTCATTAATGTGAGGTTTACTTCATAAAAAAATATGATACTGTCTTGGGATCTCGAACACAGTCATACTGAGCTTTCCTGAACACCTCTGCACCCTGCATTTCAAATACATATCTGGGTGACGCTTCCTAAAACCTCTTCAGATTCTTCAATTGGGAAAAAGAGACTTAAGTTGAGCATTGTCATATTTTGCTGATTAAAGGTCAGAGGGAAAATGTTGTTAGGAGCAGCTCAGAAAGGTCATTCGTCTTCTGTATTTTGCAGCAGGATAAAAAATACTTGAAAATCTCTGGACACAGCTTTAGGAGTTCCAGAGAATTTTGGCAGTTGGGATAATAACAATCATATTCTCTGAGTGATGGCAGATTAGGGAAAGTCTTGACTGGGAATTGACTGGCCTCCACTAGTCAGGGTTCTTTTTTGTGCCATATCTGGACCAGCCTCTGGGAGTCAATTTGGCAGCTGGTATGTGAGTTAGGAGAGTCAAATGCAGCATTAGCTTTTTTACTCTCTGGAATTGACAGTGTGATATGGGTCTTATTTTGTTTGTTCATGGATGGTTTTGATTTGTTATTTTATTATAGTAGGTTACAGATTCTTGATTGTAGTGTCCTGAAAATGTTTGGGAAATGATTTATTTTTCCTTTTTTTTTTTTTTTTTTTTTTTTTTCTCTTCTCTCCTTGGTTGGATCAGCTAGTAAAAAAACCCCAAACCCCCAAATTATTATCACTGAATACTGGAGTAAATAGAAATTCTGTATATTCAGGTGTGTTCAATAGTGGTTTAGGCCTGGGGATGATCCTGATGCACCTCTGTGTTTATTGCAGGCGTGCAGATCATCAATAGGTCCACAAGTGTTTTATAGAGATATGCAGAGGGTAGTGACACACAGCCAGTTCCTGAATTATGAACTGGGATTTTACAGAACCCAAACACAGTTTAAAAAGATCCAAAGGGAAAACTTTCTTAGGCAGAATTCATGTACTCCTTTTGGACTCTGTGCAGTGCAACTACCACAGGGTGATACAGCATATTTAAGAAAGAGGAGACTTTAATTAGAACCTGCTTTTATCTCTCCTTTTGGAAAGAGGCACGGCTCATGTCATGATGTTACAACTACTGTACTTTTTAAAGAAACTGGGTGTTAATTGCAGGTCTCAACCCAAATGCATCTACTGCTGCTTAGCTTATCACATGCTGCAAGTATACAGCCTATGGAACAGGAACAGCAGGACTTGCACTGATTTGAAAGCTTCTCTGCACTGGAGTTATAAACTTTGTAGGGCACTTTGGGTAGTTGCCTATCAAAAATCACGTTTGACAGTTCGTCTCTCAGTAGCATAAGCAGAACTCAAGGCATGAGGGAGCTGTAACAGATCACTTTGTGCCAGGTTACTGCCTGCTTGGTTGTTTAGATGCTCTTCTTTTTTTTTCCATGCATTTTATAATAGAATGAGAAATTACGTAAGTATCACATGGCATTTCAGTGTATGTGGAGATTTGTATTCAAACTGTAAAAATGGTAGGTCAGAGACTGCTGTTTACAGCATTGCTTGATTAGAGGGAAAGACTTTTTTTCAGAAATCATCCAACAAAATGTAGCTCTGTGGTACTGTCATCACTTGAAGCGAGGAATCAGCTCTAATCCTTTCAGACCAAACTGACAGCAATTTACAAAATGCAGCCCTGTTAGTGTGATGCTTGCAAAGTTTTCTTCCTTTCATCTATTCAGTAAGCTTTAGATTTTTTCATTTTTCTGTAACTTGCATTTGATTCTGGGGCTTCAGCTTACATCAGTCACAGACCTTCAAACTCTGTGTCTTTAATCCCCTTTTGATGATTTTTACTGCAGGCCAACAGCCTGGATCAGCCCTGCTGTGGCCAGCAGGAGCAGGGCAGTGACCGTCCCCCTGTACTGGGCACTGCTGAGGCCACACCTCAAATCCTGTGTTCAGTTCTGGGCCCCTCACTGCAAGAGAGACATTGAGGGGCTGCAGCGTGAACAGAGAAGGGCAACGGAGCTGGGGAAGGGTCTGGGGCACAAGTGCTGTGAGGAGCAGCTGAGGGAGCTGGGGGTGTTTATCCTGGAGAAAAGGAGGCTCAGGGGGACTTCATCACTCTGTAACTGCCTGAAAGGAGGGTGTAGCCAAGGGGGGACTTGGTATCTTCTTCCAGGCAACAAGACAAGAGGAAATGACCTGAAGTTGTGCCAGGAGAGGTTTAGATTGGACATCAGGAAAAATTTCTTTAGGGAAAAGGTTGTCAAGAACAGGAATAGGCTGCCCAAGGAAGTGATGGAGTCACATCCCTGGAGGTATTTAAAATACATTGCACCTGGCAGTATCAGATTTATGGTTGGACTCAATAATCTTGGGGTTTTTTTCCAAGCTAAATTATTCTATGATTCTATGATCACTTGAAAATGGGATAGGAACCAGTCCCTTTTCTCAGCTGGATGAGATTAATGAGGCAGCTTTAATTAGCTATGGTCCATATTCTGCAGCACTCTGTGAGCGCTGTCTTTTCTATACACACAGAAGTGGCAGAATTCAGCCCTGCCTTGAGGGCAACTTTTGAAGCCCAGTGTGGAGATTTAGCCACACAGCTGCAGTTCAAGCCAGTAACAATTGCACCTCTAAGCATTCAAACCCTGCCCATTGCTCTGAAAAAAAATCTAGACACATCTGACACTGAAGTGAATAACAACAGAAATATTTGGCACTTCTGAAGCAGTTAACATCTGCTCATATAATCTGTTAATTAACAGAGCAATATTAAGCTTTGTAAAAGCCTTGTCTTTCATCAGGTGTGAAAAATAAAAGGAGATAGCACTACTGACACCAGATTTGCTCAGGCTGCACACCAGTGCTCACTAAACCGCATTTTGAAGTGTCCCATTGACTTACTCCATCTGGCTAAGGGCCCAAGTGTGACTTGTCCACAGTTGTCACACTGTCTGCTTTTAGATAAGATTCAGCTTCTCTTGACCCCTTCTAAATGACATAGTGGAAGCAGCATTACAGCTGCTCCACCTCACACAAAACTTGCATATGTTGGCTTTGCATATGTGTGTCGAAGTGTTCATCCTCAATTGTTCAGAATTAGTTAGAAATGATGGTACTACAGCTTATAGTCACTGTAAGGTAAATGTCATGAGCTTCTTTAGCAGTGGTACAGCTCTTCCTATATCAAACATTTTTCTCTAACAACACTTCTGCCAGAAAGGGACAATGTATTGTCACCATCTCACTGACACAGAGCTGAGGTACACAAGTTGAATTTCAGCTCCAGATTCAAACATATACATTCAGACATTGCTGACTCAGTGCCAGGAGGGTATCAAGGCTCCCATTACTGTTAATTGAGATATAGTTCATCAACCCATAGAGCTTGGAGAGGAGTTATCTTCATGCTAAAGTAGACAACTATTGGCTCCTCAATGAATCACTGAGTGTTTGAGGTTGAATGGACCTCCAAAGGTCATCTAGTCCAATTCCCCCTGCTTAAGAAGGGACACCTTAAGTTGGTTGCCCAAGATCATGTCATCTAGCTTTTGTGTGTTCTCAAGGAGAGAGGCTCCACAACCTCCCTGGACAGCCTGTGCTGGTGCTTGCTCACCATCACAGTAAAAACGTGTTTCCCTACTCGTGAATAAGGACCTGTGTGAAAATGGGAATCACTCAGAGAAAGTGTGACAGGACACTTCAGCCACACTTTCAGAGCTGCTCAGCACAGCATGATGCAGCAACAGAGGTCTGGGAGTAGAGGACAATTATTATTCTGTGCCAGCTCGGGAGGTTTGCTTTAGGAATTAGCTTGATCAAGGATCAGTGAATTAAGGACCTCTGCATCATATGCTCTTGGGCAGGGCAGATAAAGCCACAGAATGGTTTTGACACTGCCAATAATTGAACTCACTTCCCCGAAAGACCACTTTTTTTACTGCTATAGTCGGTGAACTATTCCTCCTCTTTATTCAACTAGAAATGAAATGCAAAAGAACAGCAAAAATGTCTGTACATGTTCATTCTGTAATCCCAAAGTTATGTCACTTGGTGGTTGATGGAGAATAAAACATTCATAAGGCACAGAGGCTTCACTTGTGCAATTGGTATCACATTGTTCAATAAAACACACACCGATAGAGAAGACTGCAAATATCACTATTGACATAACATGCCCACTGGGCACTGTGATTGAAATGGCAACCAAGCTATAGAGAGCATACCTAAATAGAGTTTAGAGAGAGAAATGAATGGAGAGACAACTGTGAGCAGCTAATACTCAATAAAGACAAATATTAGAGAGGCTATTTAGATAAAAGGAAAAAAATGTCTCCTTTCCTGAAAGAGAGATGTCTTTATTACACTTTAGGTCTGGAAGGGCATATGATATATGATCATTAAGAAGTCTCTTGTTTTCAGATAAGCAAGGAAATATAGAAATAAGACATAGATCTCTGAATCTTCCTGCAAAAATTACCAGAGGTCTTACCGAGATAAGATAGTTCTAAAGAAAATAAATCCAACCACCCCAGAATTCTGAAATTAGGATGGATATAGACATACTTGAGAAAAAGAAAAGAATATACATTTGCCTCAGTGGTTTTCAGGTCTGCATCTAGGCACCAACATAACATAGAATTATAGAATTGTTTATGTTGGAAAACACCTTTGAGATCATCAAGTCCAGTCATCAATCGAGCACCACCACCATTTTCACCATTGAACCATCTCCTCAATGCCATATCCATGCATCTCCATCCAGAGACGGAGACTCCACCAGTTCCCTGGGAAGTCTGCCACAATGCTTCACAACCCTTTCCATGAAAAAAATTCTAATATCTAATCTAAACCTACCCTGGCACACCTTGAGGCCATTTCCTCTGGTCCTGTCATATCTGATGTGCTAAAACAAAGAGGAAAACCAGTCAAATTATCTCTGTCTCAACTGGACTTAGAAAAAATTTTCAACAAGAGGTGTTGCTGAAAAACCAGTTGGCAAATCAATCCTCTGTTTTTATCCTCTTTTTGAGAGTGTACAGTAAAGAACCTGACCATATATCTAAATTTAAAAAAAAAAAAAAAAGGGCTTATCTATTTTCCTTCTGTTGCTTGATACATTTGAACCTAAATTTTGTTGCTACCTAAATCCAGCTAAGAAGCTGGAATTTCTGTGCTAGGGTCCAGTCATAAGCAAGTCACGTACTGTAAACATGATTCTGTGTAGTGTTTTGGAGGATTTGCAAATAGATGTTTTTTTCCTTTTTTCCTCTGTGCTGGGGCAATACGAGTGAGTGAGCTCAGCAAAACCATGCTCAGTTATTTTTATGCTTACTCTGTGATATCTCTTTGGAGCAGCAATTTACAGGGGTAACGAGCTGTGGCTCTTGCACTGGTATTTTGGCTGTTTATTTACTGATGATAATGTTTAGCTAGTTTTGCTTTCTGCAATACCCGACCCTATAGCTGCAAGGATCCACAGAGTGCTTTGTACACAGTCCATGGTTCTTTTTCTGGGTCATGCTGCTTTATGGCATCTTGGTCTTTGAACAGCCCAGGCAGTAGTGAAAATGCTACAGCAGATCATCTACTTATATGGAGCCATCTCTATTTTTACCAGCAGCTGGACTGCTGAAATTATTGCTAAGGTTAAGTGACTACAGATGCTTTAGGCCATCACAAAGGCCCATTGCTTTAATTTTTTGGGAAGCTGAGTAAACCTCTGGCCTGTAACTGTAACATCTGTCTAGCAAGAGGCAGATGCATGACATTATACTGCATCCAATGGTCAATGCACGACACGCCTATTTCACCTCTCTCCTTTCATGCCACAGAAGCAGGCAATTCTCCCTCAACTCATCCCAGAGCTGCAGTCTTATGTGCATGATTACCTCACCAGGTCAAGCTTGCATTCAAATGTGCAATTCCTTTTCATCACAGATAACAGTGGTAGTTATGTGACCAAATAACATCCTTAAAGCATTGTATTTGTTGTTTAGGACAAAAGTATTTTCAGAAAAAAGTATCTTCAGGAAGATAAAGCACTCTGAAATGCATATCACATCCCTTCCTGATTACTCCTGTTCCTTATATTGTGGGAAGTCCTCAGTTGCTCAGTCCTGGATGTCTGTCTAACTTCCCAAGATTTCTGCTAGCTTTTGAATTTCTATCCTCTTTTGATGTACAGTTCCTGTGTTGACCAGAAGGAAGGATGGAAGTCTCTGGGGAATGACAGAAATGTTTGGTCTGGCCAAGTCTCGTAACCATTTTCAAGCAAAGATATGAAATGATTTTTGTATGGCATACAAACAAAATGTATTTCTGTATCAACAGAGCATGTTAATTACTATGTAAAAAGTTATTTCTCTGACACCAAAGTTATTTCTCTTACCACAACAAGTTATTTCTCTCCCTCTCCTCCCCTTTTCTGCCCCAGCCAGACTTTCAGACCCCAAGCATGTACTGCCCAAGCTGCTGCCTCCACTTCTCTTGCCCCAGCAGGGCTGGGGACACTCTGCTGGAGGATGCTTCTCTTGCCATCTTGGTGTGGCAGTGGGGAGGTGCAACATATAGCAAAAGAAATGGGGTGCCTCTGGTGCTGAAATGAGATGGACTGGGAAGCTCCTTAGGTGGCTCTTGTGAAGTGCAGTAGGGAACATCTCTGAGTGATGGACACTTGCAGAATACATCAGGGTGCCTGAATGCTTCCAATTTTGCCTGAAATAAAGACTTCCACCATATGTTCTGCAACACGACATTGGCTGTTGATTAAGTTTGTTTGCCATTAGCTTTCTAATGTTTTTTTCTCCTCTTTTTTTTTGTCATTTGCAGCAGGTACTTGTTTTTTTATGACACTCTTGCACATGTGCTTGAGTGCTCTGGCTTGTGCAGAGGCTTTTTCTGCGCTTGCTTATTCTGTGATTTTTCTTTACAGAGCTGCAAGTTCACATTAACATCAGTGAGTATCCTGACATATTTGCATTTTGTGATTTAAACACGAATGAACAGATCCTTTTACTGATGTGCTCAGAGACATGGGTGAGGGGTGTGGTACAGCAATCTGGGTGATGAAGATTTGTTATGACATTCTTCCTAAATTATTGAGTCTATCTTGCTCTATGCTAATTAGATCTCTCTGTTTGGTGATAAAACCAGACCTGGCAGAAAATGGGAACTTAATTGCTTTCATGAAACATTTAGACAATAGTAGACCTATGAACAAGTAGTTACCTGGATTTACAATGCAGAAGCCTTACAATCTCCTTTATTTTTAAGCAGTTGTAAGATTAGTCAATAAATGAGAAATAATTGCTATATATTTGGATTTGAACAGCTTCATGCAGTATGTTCTGGATTTTTTTGCAGTTAAAAACTGGTTTGGATTAACTTTATTATGAAGATAAAGGCATAATATGAAAATAAAAATGTGTGCTCTAATGAATCAAAATGGATTAAATTATTGAGAAGTTTGTATGNATATTTGGATTTGAACAGCTTCATGCAGTATGTTCTGGATTTTTTTGCAGTTAAAAACTGGTTTGGATTAACTTTATTATGAAGATAAAGGCATAATATGAAAATAAAAATGTGTGCTCTAATGAATCAAAATGGATTAAATTATTGAGAAGTTTGTATGGGATTTTATTTGATCCAATTTCATTGAATATTTTGCTTAATGGTCTTAGAGAGGAAACTGCATGATAATGAAAGTAGCAGTGTTATTGAGACCAGAGAATAAATGCAGATAATAAATGCTACAAAGGAATCTAAACCTACTGGAAATTTGAGCAGAGAATAATGAACTGATACAAAACATTAGAGATGCTAAGTAGTAAATACAAAGCTCAGGGATCTGTAAGAGTAGAAACTCTGTATGAATCGAACAAAATTTAGAAAACAATGAAAAATGTACTTGATTTCTGTAGAGATGGGTGCACAGAAAATATTAAAAGGGTAATTCCCCTGCCTTGCTTTGGGATGGGAAGGTCTGGGGTCGAGGCTGTTGTATTCCTATGTGTTGGTTCATGTGAAATCTGTATCACCGTTCAGAAATCAGCTTTACCAGTATAACGTGGGAGCTGTGAATCTTGCCTGCTGACACATTTCTGCAAACAGGTTCTGCTCAAATGCTCTAGAGGCACTACACTTTGGTACAAGCCTTGCATGCAAGGTGTCTTGGGAGGGAGAGCAGGCATTTTTCTGTGAAGCTTTGAAAGGTATGAGCTAAAGGATCAAATGCACCACTAGCATTACCAAATTCCAGCCTGTCAGATTCAGCTCAGTAGTTTCAAGAGCATTTTAAGGAGCAAATGGAGAAAAGATACAAACTCAAACGTCAAATCCAAATGCTCCATATCTGTTTGGATTCATGTGTGGACCATGTGCTTTCTCTGCAAGGAAAGAAGCTACACACTTGAACACCTGCCAAGTAGTGGCAAAGACCTCTTCTTGATTTTTCCCCCATCTTATAGTCCCAGGATCTCTTTGACTGAACAGTGTTGGGTTTTAGCCTCTTTTTTCTGCACTCACTTCACAAGTCCCATTCTCTTCCACCCCTACAGTTTGCAAAGGTCATCTCAGTAGAAAGGCAAACCTGCTCCTCAGAGGAATGTGGATGAGCACACTGGTAATGTGCCATTGTAGGGTATTAGGTCTGGGTCCAGCCTGGACCACAAAGGAGCATTAGCAGAAGAGAAGCTCTTTTTCTACCCTGTATCAACAAAATGTCATTGTGTGGTTTTTGACTTTGATTTCCAAATCAATTAAGAAGGATGTTTCTGACATTACTTCAATCAAGATATGGTGATAAACTGCTTGTTAAATAAATTGTAAATTGTTTGTTTGCAACTCCTTCTACCCATCACTTTGCAGGCATGGTACCATGCCTTCTCAGTCTCCATGTGCTGAATTTCAGCTCCAGAAGGTACCAGGTGGGGAGAGCCTCAAAGCTTTTCCAAGTTCCCACTAGTGCAGTGGGGATGTCTGTTTGCTCTGCACAAAAATGCAAGGATTTACATTAGTCCTTAAAACCTTTTCTTTAAACAGAAGTTAAAAGGTAATTGCAATACAATTCTCAATAGCAGGCAGCCACCTTATTCTTTGTGAGGAAAAAGGAGAGGACATAAGGAATAGTTGTCAGATTTTCAGTCCCTGGGTGGTACTCAAGCGTTACGGGTAATGTGTGACCCTGTGTGAGACCTTTCAGTGCCTGGTAGGGGTTTGAAGTACGATACCAGAGTGGAGTGCTGCAGCCTTCTGTGCAGCAAGGGCTGCCCTTAGTAGCTGCTGGTCACCTGTGGTTGGAGCATGGGCAGCAAATGTCCCCAGTGTCCCAAGGCAGAGCCAGGGCCTGGCT
>VZUA01083688.1:4007-14728 GCA_013401035.1 Horornis vulcanius
TACATAAATATCCCTCTTTCAATTTGTATCTAATTTTCACCTGTATTAGAAAACCTGTGAATCCTGGCAAGGGTGGTATGTTAACTACAGCTCATAATTGTGTCTCTAACCTAGCTCAGAGACAGTCTGTGCATTCTGGTGTAGAAAAGAAGAGACAGCTCTGGGAGGAGGAGCAGCTGGCAACTCTTTTATACCCATCAAATAGTGCCAGCAGAGAGGACAAGTTATTGCAAACTCTCAGTTGTGTAGCTGGATTTTATGGCTGGTAAAGGTGATGCTTTGCCTCCTGTCCTGTGGCTTTCTGGCCACCCCTAGCCCAGCACTTCTTCCAAAGGCTGCTTCATGGTCCTCCCATGTGCCCCACACTCAGGTAAGTGTGTGCTCCACCAGCCAGGGAGGAAAGCTGACAAATCACGTTTGTTATCAGCCCACTATTGCTTTTCCCAGTCGGTGTTGGTATGGTCACCATCTGTTAGACAGACCTGAGTACTCTGCGCCTCCTCTGTGGAATGANTCCTCTGTGGAATGAAGCCAACACTGATCTTCATCTCAGGGATTTTGTGGGGATTAGTTAGTTTGCATTTAGACCTTAGTCTTTGAAATGTCATATAAGTGGCACGGCATATGTATTTGATTAGAATGCTGGAGAGGAAGTTGGTGTATACCCAGCTATTTATAAAATATGCTTGTGTTCTGGGAAGGGTAATAGGAATTAAATTTTAAATTATATTTGTCACATCAGTGACCAAGTAGTCCCTCATGATGCAGGCGTTCTCTTTATTTGTAAGACTGTGGGTTCATTGGTATCCTAATTTTAAAAAAGTACAATGTGCAATGGGCCATTAGGCAGAATTATCAGATTTCTACTCTTACAAACATTCCTGTGTTGCAGAGTTCAATTTATAAAATACATGTCGTACACACATTCCATTTCATTTTCTCTCTTATCTGTATTTGACTTCATTGGCTGTTTGAGCTATATGAGACCTTTTGGGAGAGCAGTAGAATGTCTGAATTGTTTTTCTGTGTCTAGGTTGTTGGGCTTTATAATGCCTTTCTCTGCCTAACTCAGACCTACTCATAGGGCAGGATCCTTCTGATGTGCTCAGGTTATAATTAGGCTGAGTTAGACACAAATCCTGCAGCTGCTCAGTGCAATTCTAATTATTTTAATTCCTTGAGTTATTATCTTGTTGGATTTATTAGGTTTTCCCCCTCTCAACAGCTACAGATAGTTACTAAGTGTATTGTTGAGAACATGCTTGCATAAAAGCAAAGAGAGGGTGAGTTCATTGTTATCACTGACCAAGTGCAGTGGGTTCCACAGGTACTCTCATATTTAGCCAGGATACAAATGTTATCCCAATGTGCTGGAATCAGGGTGGGATTACCTGGTGCTCACTGGGGAGCAGTTTCATAAGACAGCTCCTTTAGCACCCTTTTTACATCCAAACTTCTTTACATTTCCCTGACTGAATCAGTTTTGCATATATACCCCAGCAGGGCTGACAGCCAGCATATCTTCGTTATGTTCTGCATGATAATGACATTAAATTGCTCTTTCACCCAGGCTCTAAAATCAAAGTAGTTGGCTTCTTATCACATCTAGTACAGATACCATTTTTTCTCTCCTTTTTATTCAAAACACATTCCAGCTTTACCATCTTGGCACATCATAAGAAAGACAACGTATTTTTCCATTCCCATCAAGCTGGCACCTCAGGAAATTTTTTTACCCTGTTCCCCATTATTTTCATTGGAATAGCTATAATTTAATAGGCCTCAGCCCTGTAAATCCAAGTTTCTTCATTCTTATTTTTCCTAAAAATCCTTACTGAAAGGCAACAGCACTCAATGATCCAGAAGCTTCTTTACCCAATACCTGTGAAGCAGAGGTTTTTGCATGGTGGCTGTTGCATTGCCATCAGGTGAAGTAATTGCAGTATCATCCCAGGCTATGGGCTGAAACCTCAGGATGCTGCTTAGATACTCTGAGCTCCAGGAAGAAAACAGTCTGTGTTATCTTCCCCAAAGACAGCAAAATGCCTGGCCTCATCTAAATGGTAACAATTTTTATTGATGGCCTTATCTCTTTTTACTTAAGTTCTGCTTTTTAGGTTTTCATTGATCAGTCTATAGGCTTGGTGTTTTTCCCAGGATAGATAAGATCTGCTGCTCCTTACAATAAAACTTAACTTGCTGCACTGCCTTGCCAAACCATTTTTATTTTCAAATTGCATAACAATTAACTTTTCTTTATATGGCATTGAAGTCTAGCATTTGTAATATTCAAGCCAAGAAAAATAGTAGAAAAGATAAAGAAGCATTTATGGCAACATGTCAGACGTGTGCTGCATTGAGCCAAATGGGGAACTATTCGTATTTTCTAGATGTCTGCATATTATAAAGGTTGCCTGGTGCTTATCATTATTAGGATGTATTTTTAACTCCTTAAAATCTTGCCGAAATGTAACCAATGGCTGAAATTTTACATGCCAGATGTCTGACTCAAGCTCAAGTTTTGGCAAATTTCAGCCAGAGCAGTTTACCCATTTCCAAGAGCAAGTGTAGAGAGGAACATGTTTGTATGTGTGTTTTAAAGATATTTTGGTGATTTTTTTTTTTTTTAATTTATCTTAACAGTTTGCTGTTATGGTACAGAGCACAAATCTGAAATTTGCTAGGAAATTGCTTTTGTGCTTTTTGTCATCCTTACCAAAATCCTCTGAAACTTTTGAAATTAAAAACTTTGTAAAATTACATTCAGCCTCTTTTTTTCATAAATCTTAGGAAATTAGGACCTTGATGGGTAAACTTAATCCACTCCTCTATGCCAAAATAGGCTCAGCTGTACCTGGAATCTTTCTGAGAGTTCTTTATTTAACTTTTGCTTCTAGTCCTTGAATGATAAGGATTTCATCGCCTCAGTAGCAATGTGTTTGGCTACCTGCCTCACTGCAATTTAATTCTTCCTATCAGTAGAGAGGTCTTTTTCTTCCAGCAACAAAGAGTTCACTTCTGATTTCGTGGTCCTGAGCTTCTTATTGCTCTCCAAAGCAGTCTGAGACATGCAGGTCTAACTCCACAGACTGTCTGAGCCTGCCCCCACACAAAGCCACAGGAGAGGGGCCCAGTCTGTCTGTCCTGGGCCAGGTGCTGCCTGCCTGGACAACCCCAACTCCATGGATAAGCCAGCTGTTTCTAGCATGGGTGAGAGGGGAGCCAACTTGGTAAGAAGAAAATGCATACTTTGAGATAAGGAGGCTGAAAGTAGAGAGGCAAGGACCTGAAGGTGTGTCAAGGTGAGGAGAATGAGTCTGGGAGATGCCTCGGGGGTAGCAGGTAAAACAGGGTAAAACCAGAGAGAAAAGGGGCAACCACAGGGGTCAGGACCTTATGGTGATGGATTCCAGGGAACTAGTGACAGATCAAGATGACATCAGGAAGAATTTCTTCACTGAAAAGTTGATCAGGCATTGGCAGGAGCTTCCCAGGCAGGTGGTGGAGTCCCCATTCCTGGAGGTGTGCAAGTAATGCCTGGACATGGCACTGAGTGCTCTGGTCTGGATGACAAGGTGAGGCTTGGTCACAGGCTGGACTCAATGGCCTTGGAGGTATTTTCCATCCTTAATAATCCTATGATTCTATTCCAAATATGGATGAGGACCATCAGAGGAAGGAAAAATTTGGGATGGCCACACAATGATCTTGAGGGAAAGGATCTGTCCTTCGGGTCTGGTGCTAGGAGGTGGAAACTGAGAGAAGTAAATGTCAGCCAGGAGATAATGGATCAAGAACAGGAGGATTGGCACTGGCTGAGTAGACAGTCCTGATGCCAAATATTTGAGCAAGCAGCAAGGGCCATAGGCTAGGAAAGGGGATAGGAAAAAGAAATGAGATTAGGAAAGACAGATGAAGGAGACAAGGAGACTCAGTGCTGAGGGCAAAGAGAATATAGTTCTGTCTCCTCTACAGCTTGAAATGTCCTTGAGACTTTCCATCTCCAGACAGGAGGAGCATACAGAGTGCTTGTCCATCCTCACTACTACTCTGCTGTACCCTGTTTTCCCTCCTGAAGTGGGGCTCCAGATTCTCCTCTGGTTGAGAACTGTCTGTGAAGACCAACCATCAGTTGGTTTCATTCCCTTAAAATTCTGATTTGTTTAAGACAAAAACCGTCTTCCTTGCACAGCTGATAATGAAGCCTCCATGTCCATGATGTGGCAATGGCTCACTTGGATCTCATGGTGTGGTGCAACCTGCTGAAAAGAAGTGCATGAGCAAGAGCCTTTGCAGTGGAATATATTCTAGGAGTCCTGGAAGAATGTTACAGCTCTGGAAATCTATAGCATAGAATGTATAGTGAGAGTATAGTTCACTAACATACTTGGTTAGTTTTTTCAGCATGTTGAGTTGGTTTCCCTGTAGGAAGTAAATCATAAAGCTATAAATCTTGCTGATGAAAAGTTTGTTTTCCTTCAGTACATGAGGAATTGTTGCACACCACTTTGAGCACAATGAAGTGAAAACCTGGCTCAGAAATTAATGTGAGGAAAGGCACAAAATATTTTTCTCCTTGTTTTTCTGTTACAAAATTTTGTATTTATTATCTACAAACAGCATCCCTCTAAGTTTTGGTAGTTTTCTTTTATCAGTGTTTGGTACATTAAATTCAAACTGAGGTTAATTCTTTGAAACCAATATCTCAGCCACATAAATAAACATAAGAGAACAGAGTAGAAGGTGAGCTAAAATAACTGGGTTCAAATTCAGGAATAAGCATTTAGCAGCAGTATACACTTGCTTTTGTAGCCCATGCATCTGATTTCAGAGTTTTGCAAAGACACATACAACTGCCCCTGGGCTCTGGGCTGGTTTTCTGTGGTAGCACTTTCTGCCTCCTCAGCACTCCCCTCTCCTGCTGAGCCCCTGGGCTCTGTCCCCTGGCTCACAGCATCGTGGGAAGACACAGGATCTCTGCAGGCAGCTCACCTGTCCCAAAGAGCCACAGAGCTGGGTGGCACCCAGGGCTTGGGCTGCTCCCTCATTAGCAGCAGCCTGTTGCATTCCCCCACCATGTGATTTCCTGCTGCCCACTGGAGGTCTAGAGACTAAACTGAGGTTGAAATGCTCTTTGCTTCTTGCCTTTGTGGTGTGTGACCCCAGAATGAACTCTGGTTCTTGAAAGTACACAATATTTGCTATCTCTCCTTTGTGGTTGTTTGATGGAACAATTACTGCACATTAACTGAACCTACAGTGCAGTGTGCAGTGTACACCAACACAGTATGAGATGAAAGATGATGAATAAAAGATGAATAATTTTAGCTCCTAGCTGCAGGCACATCTATCTCGACAAATAACTTTCTGAATCAACAGAATGTCCTTTTTCAAGTCTTCGAAAGCTGGAAGTTTAGGGTTTTGTTCTCTTAAAACATTCTGGCCATAATTTAAAAATGTATTTCACTTTTTTAAAATAATAAGGGAGAGCATCTTTATGAGACTGTAGGTGCTCATAAGCCTGTACATGCTTCTAAGAAGTTGTACATAAAGAAAAGATTTCAAACTAAGGAATTCACTGTCTCAACTTGCTCCATGATTTCAACAAAACCAAGTAGCCTCATGGTTTCAACAACACCAAGTCATTCTCCTTAGTGGAGTTATTAATGACATTTCAGAAAAGAATGCAGAGCTCTCCATACCTGAAAATACTTCAAGAATATCCATACCTAATTAGCTGGCCATCCTGTGAGGACTTGTGCATGATCTTTAAACACATGAATAAAATTAAGAATGCATTCAAATCTTCAAAGAATTCCTTCAAAGAACCACTTATGTTTGCAAGTAGTATTAAAAGAAAACATGCAACACATTAATTGAAGAACTGAGGGTATTTTTAATTAGTCTTCTTGAAAGTGCTGGTTTTGCATATAATGAGAAGTTCCTGGAATTCAGTTCACCGTGCCTTGGCAACAAAGTGAGGCTTGCTTATAAACCACAGTCCTGTTGGTAGCAGATACTGCTGATGGAAGCTCAAACTCATGTCAAAGTAATGAAATGGATACTCAGATTTACTTGAGGTGGTAAGAAACGAACCATGCTTTTATGCTGGAGCATTTCTTGGTAAAGAAAGAAATTGTTTATGTTCCAAAACTTCAACCTGTGGATCAAATACTGCTTGGAGTGGAGTGACTCTTGCACATAATTTAATTGATTTGTAGTTTTGTACAAGGCAAGTTTGGAGCTAAATGCTCAACCTGATCATGATGAAATTTTGCAAAGTTATCATCCAGCTGAGATCGTTGTTGTCTACCTTTGCTTCCACACACCTGCCTGAAAGGATATTTGGATACCTGTGTGATGATTTGAACATATCTTTAATCTGAAATGCATACAAACTTACCCAGTATGCAATCCTTTACAGACTTCTCAAACCCACCAGGTACCTGACATGTCAGATCTTCATTAATGTGCTAGTAAATTATAACACTCCTAAACAGCAGTGACTTGGATGGCCATAGCTGTCTGCCATATTTTCTGGACAAAGTTCACTTCTCTCTGGAACAGAATACATGAAGATTGTGACTGCTAATGTAGAGGTTTGTTGTTCCTTGCCAGCCTGTATGGGTGATCTCATGCTAGCACTCTGGATTTTTCACTGTGACACTGTGCTAAGGGAATGAAAGAACAGAGGGCACATTCCTCTCTCACCAGAATTATTCCTATGACTTAGGACTATGTAGGAGGGCACTGAATGTGTAGGACACATGCTGCAGACATCAGGCCATTGGATCTTGTTTTCAGGGCTTGTCTAGATGGGTGTTTGACTAACAGTCAGTCTGGCTGGTTCTGATAGTGCAGAGGAATACTGTGCCACATCAGCAGGAAAAGGTTTGCCTTCAGAGACCAAATCCTTGGACATTCATGGTTTTCAGAATACTTCACTCAGACTTAAAATACAGCCAGACATCCCAAGTAGGACACAGACAACTCCCATACCACTTAGAATCCCTTCCTTTACTGAGCATATGTCGAACCAGCAAAAGAATAAAACTTGAGGGGAAAAAAGTGCCAGTATTCTCCCTAGGAGAGCTTGGCTGACATAAATGAAAATAAACTCTCACTCCCGCTGAGGTGCCAGACTTGATCCATCTGTGCGTGCAGAGCAAGGGCAACACTTCTGACAATGGCAACGCTTCTCCCAAAGCTCCAACTGCAGGCAAGTTCATCCTTATTGAATTCATATCCCTTTGCAATGTGAGTGAGGTGCCAGGCTGAAGAATGGATACAGGATGCAAGTCAGCCTGTCTTCTCCCACCCCCAGTGCCCTTGCTCTCCCTCCCACTCGCTAAACGTGCGCTAATCTTCCTCTTGTCTTGTGTTCTCACTTTTCTTGCAGTCGCTGTGAGCGCTTGCCTTGTAATGAAAATAAGGAGTGCCAGAGCCTGCCTCTGAGAATAACCTACTATCACCTCTCTTTTCCTACCAACATTCAAGTACCCACCGACATTTTCCGCATGGGTCCTTCCAATGCTGTCCCTGGGGATAAAATTCAGCTGTCCATCATCAGCGGGAACCAGGAGGGGTTTTTCACCACAAAAAAAGTGAACAACCACAGTGGCCTTGTGGTCATGCAGCGTCAAATCACAGAGCCCAGAGACCTTCTTCTGACAATTCAAATGCGACTTTCCCGCCATGGAACTGTCAACACATTTATTGCCAAACTTTTTATCTTTGTTTCTGCACAGCTTTGATCCCTAACTTACAGTCATCATTGGCTACTCTTTCTCTTCTAAGAGTAGCTTTTCCCCCCCAATTTTAATAAAGTTTTAGTTCATCTGTTGCATGCTGCACTTGCATTTTATTTGCCATCATCATTACTGTTTTCCGATTTACCCACTTTTATAATTCGACATCTTAATTCATGGAGATTCTTCTGTGTATTCTGCATCATAATACAAAGCAGAAGTTGGTGTCTAAGAGTTCATTACCTGAACATACTGAGGACTGAAAGCTATTAATTTACTTCACACAGTAGGGGAGTCATCTGATCATACACACTTATATATGTTTAGGTCTAAATTTTGCAAAGGAAATAGGTACGTTTTGAAATGTCTCGACTGAGACATCTCTAGAAAATTTCATCAGTTATGCAGCAAATAGTGTGCATTTTCTGAAAAATCTGTTAAAGGGGCTTAGCTTGAACCCTAAGGACCCCTGAGGTGCCCCAGCACATGAGTCAGTATAAAATTGTGCAGCCAGATTCTCAATCTGTCCTCTTTATTGCTCTCTTGTATCCTGTGAGCTAATGCTGATTTCCATTAGGTAGAGATCCTAGTNCCTAACGACGGCAGAGCAGCAATCAATTTCATAACAGCATTCAGCGAATAGCAGAGAGCTCCTTTCTGTTTCACAAACTATATCCTGAAACATTCCTATCTACAGGAACATTTGAAAAAGTCATGTGATTTGTCTCATAACACTTTTGTTTCTCCAGCTTTCATATTAAAGCTGATACATTTTGACCAGTAAAGACTTTATTCACAAGCACCATCACACCAAACCATAAGTGCCCTGAAAAGTCAGTCAGGATTACAGTTTCTAAATCTTTCCTCTTTTACTTTGACTTTCTTTGTTTACTTCAAGGACATCAAGGACAATGTAGACAGNTACCAATTCCCTGTGAAGCCATAATGAAGTAGGATAAATATTCAAAAATAAACTTCATTTTTGCAGACATTATTATATTTTTTTTTTGCAGGAAAAGAAGGGTGTTTGAGAACTTGGCCCTCAGTGTTGTAAAATGCTTCCACATTAATTGTATTTAGCAAGGAATTCAAGAGCACAAATCTCATGTTCCCTTGGGTTAGATGCTTGAATGCTGCAGTGTCACTGGGACTTTCAGGAGCACGTATGCAATTACATAGTGCTATTTATATTTTCCAAATGAAAATGAAATCACAGCTCCTGGTGGTCCAATGAACTTACTGACTGAATCTAACAGACAGTAGAAAAAAGAATCATACCAGGACCCTAGAAAAATGAAAAAAATATACTAAGGAAATAATCAGGGCAGCAGAGCTGTTTCTTAACTTTCTTCTCTTTAAATGAAAATGCCCAGAGGGAAGAAAATCTCCAAAGCTGTAATTTGTGCTAGAGGCAAAAAACTTGAAGGAAAGGTACAAATAAAAAAGTTCTCAGCACTGAGGAAGAAACTCTTGCCAGTCACAGTCTCTGCTGTAGGAGAACATGAGCAAAAAGGAAAACATCAGCTAATCAGAAGATGAAATGCAAAGATGATATATAAGGATAAAATTATAAAGTATTATGAGAACAGAGCATATAATTTATAGCAAATATCAGAATACAAAATAGATGTTTGTTGTCAAAGAACTTACTCCAGTTTGGAGATGTCCAAAAGATGAAGAAATGAGAGAACAAAGTGTTATCAACTGCACTTTGGATATGCTGGCATGAGGGATAGCAAAAGAAAGGAGATCAGAGATTGAGTATAGTGAAAAAACAAATTCCAGTTCAGCAGTGTGGCAGAGCATGCAAATAAAAACCAAATTAGTGGGATTTGTAAGAGGGGAAACAAAAGGTGCAAAGAAATAGAGTTGACACAGGCATTTATCTGTCACACGTGTGGTTATGAGCTGGATGGATCTAGAAACTCAGTTTAGATGAGAACTAACACAATTCACTTGTGACCTTTGAGATCCTCTGATCTGTACCAAAGTCATGTCAGAAAGTTTTATTCCACACGTGAGACTCATGAATGCAACTCTTACTTAGGACTTCATCTTACACAAAATTATGGCTTTATTGGCAAAATATTTTAGAAATGTTGGCGTTTGCCTTTTGTTCCAGCTGAAGTCAAGAGTAAAGCTCCCTTCTATTCCCAGGAAGAAGTAAAAGGAGACCACTACTGAATGCCTGAGGCACGCCCATCACAATGTTTTTTGCATACAAATTCTATTATCTAAATACAACTGTGTAATTTAGGATGTTCTATGTGTTCTAACAATAGTGTCCCAAAATAAGTCATGCAAGCTACTGTTTATTAGTGAGGTGCCTAGGACATGACAAGATTTTGTACACAGATAATGATGGGAATTAAAAGGTCTCTTCTGACCTGTATCTCCTGGCCAGTCTCAAAGCATCAAGTACAGGGTGTGAACACCAGGCTCAGCTGGTGTTTATTAACTCAGCTCTGTTGCCTCCCTGTGGACTGTGCCAGTTCCTATCTGTTGAGTTCCTTGATGTTGATTTGTTTTTTTCCCCTTATTTAACTTCATACAGTATCAGTATGTTTGGCTTAATTTTCTTGGATGAGCAGAGGTGGGAACATTTAATGTGAAGTTACTGATTATAAATAGAGCCATAAAGTCCCTTTGAAAATGTGCAAAAAGGTGGCTTTGTAGGTGTGGACTGGGATAACACATTTTGAAAAGAGCAAGGATCATATTAGTTAGAGGTATCTAACAAACTAAATATTCCCTTTTTTTGGTTTCCCTTTAACTCAGTAAATTTTTCTCACTTTTAATCTTTTAATTCCCCCCTCTGACACTGCAGTATTTTCTTTTTCCCCTTAGAAATATGTAGAAATGGGCAGGTCAAAGTTGAGATCATTTGTGGGGCTTAGTCACATTTTAAGTCCCAGCACAGCCCTTTCATCTCTCATGAACACAGAGTGGGCATTGTGTGAAGTTCTTGAACTG
>VZUA01083689.1:19359-30221 GCA_013401035.1 Horornis vulcanius
CTACAGTGGCAGAGGCTTGTACTGACTGCAGCAAAAGAGCCACCTAATAACAATCACATTTTATTTTTACAGGGAGAAATATTTTATAGAGAGTGTGCTGCTGTGACCAAGGACTCTGTGAGCCTCAGACAAATCCCTAAGTATTCCTAACCAAGCCTTTTCAAGTTTCTCCTCACCTTGAGAACTCTGCAGAAAAGTTACTTGTGAGGATAAATACAGAGAAATTCACAAATGCTGAGGGGGACAAGGACAGCCCCAGGAAACTTAGAGAAAAAAATGCCTCTCCTATCTAGGCTTCTGTTTTCAGAAAAAAACCCCCTTTTTCCTAATGTAAGGAATGGTTTATCCATTGTTTCTATTCCAAGAGCTCCAGATTGCAATTTCTTTTACAGTTCTCTGTGTTAGGCCCAGGAAACCCTTGAGAGGTGTAGGCAGCTTACAATGACAGCCTGCAACCCTGATGTTCAGCACTTTATATTACATATGGAAATTGTAATATATTGTATATTGTACCTGTCTTTCAGAGAGGTATTAAGCTCAGTGAGATTTAATGTTTCATGTGCATAAAACATTCTGAACAAGTCCATAATTATGAAAAAAGGCAGATTGATTGATTGATTGATTTTAAAAACACACATTCTTAGTCCTTGTTAACTCCAGGCAGAAAGACCAGTGCACACAGAGAACTTGCCATGACTGCAGCCTCTTCTCTGCCTCAGGCTGAGCCCAAGAGCCCTGGCAGGCTCCTGGGGCTCCTGGGAGTGTTTTGGTGAGACATGATTTGGTTTTTCAATGCTGGCTTGTTAAAAAACCATTGCTTTTCAGAAAAGTTTTGCTGTGGAAGAACCTTCATTGAGATCCCAGCAGGTTCTTTCAGCTTTACAGCTTGATTTGTGATTTGGGCAATTTGGAAAAGGAGAGCAATCCTGACATTTTCACCGAACAGATGTGGAGTGACAACCCTGATTTCTGAAAGAATCAGAAAGAGTCAGAAAGAGTCAGAAAACCATTTTGCAGGCAACATTTGAATTCAGAAAATGTAAAAGCTTCTTCTAGAAAGTCAGAATTACTAAGATGAATTACAAATTTTGAAAGAGTTAATGGCAGGCTTGCAGAGATGCACATAGCAAACATTTGTTAAGCTTTAGTAATGTGAAAGAATAAAATAAAAATACTTAAGACATCTTGTCAACTTGGGCTTCTGCATATTTTTTGTGTATGTTTTTTAGGACTCATGCTTCATTACAAGTCAAGATTTCTCCTGTTTACTTTTGATTTAGCATTGCATAGCTAATTATAATTCACTGAAATTGCCCCAAACTACTTTTGATTTACTTATGTGATGGATGGTATTTGTTTTGTGTGTTTATTTTGCATCAGAGTGGTTAATGGGTTAGAAATAAATGTTGTTTTTTCTGGAGAACAGAGAGTTTTCTTTTGCCCTTGAGAATAGCTACACTCACTTGGGGTTATGTGGTGAAACAGGAGAATCTGGAGGTTTCAATACCACAGAGCAAGGAGAAAATACAAATTGCTGTCTCAGAGGTGACAGAAAGATCCTTCCTGGAGCTTGAGAAGAGGCTGCTTAGAGTTTTTTTGTGAATTGGAAAGCCAAGGTATTGGTGGGCTAAATCAGACCTGAAAAAAGAGGTTTATGAGGGCACTGGTGAGGAGGTTACTTGGGCTAAGTAATAACGAAAGCAGAATCTCCCTGAGAGCCTTGGCAACTCAGGGTCTTGTCTAAACCTATCCACAGGCTTACAAGAACCTTAACTAAGGGATAATCTTGAATTTCTGTAGAGAAGGGAAAAGATTTGCTCTCTGGCAGCTGGATAATGGCACAGAGAAATCTCGTTGGTTTGGAAAAGTACCTCAGCAGCAGCAGGAAAATGGGCAGTGTCTCCTGAACAGCCTTGGGTGGTTATCCTGGTGCACAGGGTAATTGACAGGCACAGTGAGGGCAGGGGGGGGAATGAGGCTGTGCTGCAGCACGATGGGCAAGCCTGACTGGGAGCCCTGTGTGCACGAAGAAGGTCGGGTGTGAGGGCTCCCCAAACACCTGATCAGCTCTGAGTGTGAGGGGTACATCAGGCCAGGTACAGCAGTCTGGGAGCTCTTTCCATTTTCAGTCAATTAATCCTCTCACAGCATGAAATAAAAAGATCAGAACACGATGTTAAACCTCATTTTGTATTTTCAATTACTAGAGGATAATTATTTTCTTTTTAAGTCTTGGAAGATGACATGATCTGAATACTCGGCTACCTGGCGCTTCTGCTTGTGTTCCTGGAAGCAGAGGGAGTTCAGCTGGGGCAGTGCACACGATAATTAGGTTTATTTTGGAGCCTGGAAAGGCTCTGTATCTACCATTGTCTGGAGAGAAGTGCAGCATCGTAAAGATTTTGGCGTGTCTTCATTGAAGACCTGTGGGCCTGATATTTCTGGGTCTGCAAGGTTTTCAGCCTGTCAGTAGCTGATTGTCTTCTCATGGGAGGATTTCTTGGGAGTTTTGTTTTTTTTTTTCAAGGACAAGCTCCTGTAAATAACCATAACATTTCTAAGTTTCTCATAACAATCTCTCTCCCAGGTGTTGTTTCTGTTACTCAACCAATGGAGAGGGGTGTCAATCCTGTGGACCAATAATGTGCCTTTTTAGCACAGCATGTTATAAAAAAGCTGAATGAACTGTAAATAAACAATTCTGATCTTTCTTCTACTTTGTACTAGAGTCAAGGGTCGCTGTTGGACACGAAATAAGGAGCTTGACTCCAAGGTAGTAGAAAGATTAGAAGGCTTTTATTAACAATTCACCCAGCCTTTTATAACATGCTGCACTAAGGAACCATATGATTGGTCAGTGAGATAGACATATCTCTCCATTGGTTAAGTAACAAAAACAACACTTGTGAGAGGATTTGTTATGAGAACTTAGAAATATTATGAAAAACAAAAAAGCTGTTTACAGCTTCCTTGAGGCAATGAATTTTCTCAAGGGAAGAAAAAAATCAGCTACTGACAGGCTAAAAACTACAGACTCAGAAAATCAGACCCACAGTCAAGCTCTTTATTTTGTGTCCAACAGCAATAAAGACCAAAAGCTGGGTAGTTGTAAGAGCAAAGTCCTTTACTGCATCATTAAAATCAGGAAGGCATTGGTGTTCCAGCCCGTGCCAGTGTGCAGGAGCCTTCTAGCACAGAGTCCCCAAGTGCCAAGCAGAAGCAGCAGGCACAGCACCTGCGATCTGTGTGCCATGAGTGTTTTATCTGCAGCAGCCACAGAAGCAGCAACCAAAGCAGCATTCGTGATTGGTGTCTTGGGAGCCTGCTAGCATCCTCAAAGCAGAGCATTTTATTCTATTTTTAGCCAATCAGGTGAAAACATGATGTTTGTACGTTCTTGCTGGACCTATCCTAAGGTAAGATTGATGGGCACCAGTATTGGTAATTTCTTACACAAGTTCTATGTATTTAGCTCTGTCTGTTCCACCTAGGAATGTTCAGCTAGGCTGCATCATTTTTGGAGCATCATCTGGAGCTTAACCAGCTTTGCAAGAGACAATGCTACTGAACTTTAAACTAGGTTTTAGGTCTTTTTCTTATTAACTAATTCAGTCTCTTATTTGCTTAAGGCACTTTAAAAATTCTCTACCCATTTGAAACTAAACTTGCATTTCTACCTCATGTCTGTGTGGTTTTATGTATTTTAGTTTCTCTGAAGGTTCTAATTCAGTCCTCACATTTCTGGACACACCCGGGCCTGTGTGGATGGGGCCCAGAGGGATTTTGCATCCCCAAAGTGCAGCACTTCAGTCTTAGCTTTGGGGGTTTTGGGCTTCATAGAGTAAGAGTTCAGCTGCACAGAGTGAATGTTGTGTGTGGCCTGGGAGCAGCAGGAGGTGGCTGAGGTGCTTTGGAAAGTAGTTCAATGCTAAATAAACCTGATAGAACAAGGTTTTCATCTTGTTAGCCCTGATTTCTGCACAAGAGAGCATGGGAGAGTAATTCACTCTCAGAGAACAGATGTGTTTTTGAAAGTTATTGTGAGGTGGAGTTTGTAATATTGCAGGTTTCCCATTTCTTTGAATGGAAAATAATAAGATTTTAATTGTGTGTATGTGTGTGCTGTGTGTATAATTCCCTTTTATTGTACAGGCCTGCTTTTCTCTTTACAGATTTTTAATGGATGAATTCCAGTGATTTCAAAGAAGAAATGTTAAGATGCCAAATATGAATGTAGCAGAAAACAAAAGTATCAACAGATTTGGCTCAGGTATTTGGTTTTGGTATTGTTAGGATTCAAAAAAATCTGTATGAAAAGTACCAGGAGTAGCATAACTTGAAATAAGTAAAGCCTAACTAATGTCATATAAAAGAATCACTATTTAAAAACGTATCAGTGCAATGTAATTGCTTTCTCTTCTACACAGAGTCTCTGGAGGTGTCAAATTTGTATGCTTATGCTTTCCTTCTCTGGATGCAGTGAATTGAACCTAATTTGACACAAATTTCTGCTTTTCTAGCTTCTTTACTTCTTTGGATTCAACTGAAGTTAAGAAATGCAATGGTCTGGGTTACTTATGATGCTGAAAGCATTCCAGAAAGCATCACTGTGATGAGGTGCACCTTGGGCAGGAAATGGAAAGAGGTCAGGGAAGGAAAATATTAAGAAGCACATTAAGGAAACTGTGTTTCCTATTAACAACCTTCCCAGTGAATTTTGTACATCAAGGTGTTTTTCTGAGATCACATTTCCTGTGCAGGTGTTTTCCTTATGCAGCAGTCCCTGGAAAAGACTCTTCCTTTGGAGCACAAGAAACACAGGTCAGACTCTGTGTTTTGTTGGGGTGAAGATATTGATTATGTTTTCCTTTTGAGAGCAGTGTTTTTTCTATTGGCAGCTGACAAAAGCAGAGAAATATATTTATTTTCTTAGGTACCTTCAGTTATATCAACCATTAACATGGGAGGTGCAATACAATGTATTTTTGTCAATTTTAATGGGGTTTGCACATGTGTAGCTGTGAATTTTGACTTATATATTTCCTCTTGGATTTTTTTTTCCTAAGAGGATATCCACAATAGAAGTTACAGGGAAGGAAATGGCCAGTCCTTGCTTTTTGTGGAAAATGTTTCAAGGGTTGAAACTGTCAAGAAATCTTGATCAGAGTGAGCTGTCCAAGATGTGACTGTTTCATTTCAGGTCTGCATTTACAGCCAGTAGCAATTTACAATAACCAAGTGCATTATGAAAACTGTCTGTAACTTATAACCAACCCTGGGGGGTTTCACTGGAGGAGAGCTAGACCTGTCAGCTAGACTTTGTAGTACATTGAAAGTTGAAACTGGGATGATTTGGGATAAATTCTCAAAAGTATTGAAGCTTTTAACCACAACTGAGTCTAATAGAAGTTCTAAAATACACAGATCTTTCAAACACAGCTGAGTGCATCACTAGGAAACTGGAAGCAGTTTTTGTTACTTTAAAAATGGAAGAAGAAGGAATGAAAAGCAGTTGAAAATTTGCGGAAGCCTTTTCCCTCATGCAAACAGTGATGGAGGAGTCAGATAATTAAGATGCATGTGCCACATGATATTAGGAAGCATTTTCTGAATCGTTCATTGAGATTCAATCAGTTACATATTGTATTCTTGCTGAAGGGGAAGGTTAGTGTAAAATTCTTAGGGTGTTTCCCTGTTCCATGTTGAAGGAAGTCAATGTATCTGAACATAATCGTGGTGGGTTTGGCAGTGGGAGGGTAAAATGTGTGGATGTGGCACTTGGGGACATGGTTCAGTGGTGGACCTGGCAGTGATGGGTTCATGGTCGGACTCGATGATCTTAGAGGGATCTTCCAACCTTAAGGACTCTATGATTCTATCCTTAAAGGTCTTTTCCTACCGAATGATTCTGTGATTCTGTGACTTAGTGATCCTAGCCTGGTGTGGTAACAAAAACAGACACAAGGGTGACATTCTGGATCATGCTGTGAGTGTGATTCAGATGAGACAATGACAAATGAAGCTGCTGCTTTTGCTCTAAAATCTAAAGTCTATTATGCAGGTGTGTATAAAGCTGGCACAGGTTAGCTGGCTGCTGAGGTAAGAAGAAATGTAAAGGTTTTCGTTCAACTTCATTTCACGAAGCACTAAGTGGTTTTGTGCTTACTTCATTACACTCAAACTGCAGGATTCTCAGCTCAGTTCTACACCACAAAACCATAAAGGCAGGTATAAGCCCTGTGAATAATTAGATAATTTTAAGCAAATAAGACAGGTTTGGATTTAGGTACACTCATGTGGCTTTCACTAAATGTGCTCAACATACAGAATTTGATATAGTTCTTGTTCAGAAACATCTCTCCCAAAACGAGTTTAAAGCAGGTGCCCTGAGATTACCACATGGATGTTGCTCTTGGGAAGGTGAGGCCTGAGATTTAGTAGCATTCTCTTTTGTGATTGTGAAATAGCAACATTGTGCTTTACCCACTATTTCATGTTAACAACCACAGCTAGATTTACAAACCAGAAATGTTTTTCTATGTCACATTGCACGTGTTTTTCATGTTGTTTGATATTGGCTGAAAATGTAACTTGGAAGCCTTGACTAGAAATTTTAAGATAAGGATTTCCTAAAAGAGCTAAAAGATTTTTTTTTTTTGTTGATGTTGTTGCTGCCCATCTCCTTGGGTGTCCAATTTGAGGTGCAATAGAAGTGTGATTTTCAGATGAGAGAGTTCAGTGTCTTCTCAAAACAAAGAGCCTTAAAATGTTTTGAGGTGAGCATGTAAAAATAAGTCCTGGTTAACAGAGCTGGCTCTCACCATCCACTTCCCCCAGTGTTTGGAATTCCAGGTCATTGTCCCTCTGAAGACACCAGGCACTGTGCCTGCCCTGGCCTGGAAGCACCAGCACTTTTCTCTGTCAGACCTTGAGAGCAATGAGGGAATACTGAGTATCAGATCATCCCCTACACAGGTCCAGTGATTAACAGAGAATGTGATTCTGCACAAAGCCTTTACCTGGTACCAAAGAAGCTCCAGCAGCAAACTGCCCCCTCACTCCCCCTCTCTTTTGATCAGCATCTTGCTCAGCTCTCTGCAGCTCACAGCCCTTCCATGCACAGAGCCAGAGCAGCAAAAACAGACATGAAGAGATGGCACATTCAGAGGCTTTAAAGAAAAGGAAAACTGGGAGAGATCTCCCTGTATACCCTCATACCTGTGTGTGCAGGTTAGAGCTGCTGTGTGTATGCAGGACAGAGAACAAGGCACTGAACTAATTAATTTTCCCCTCTCATCTGTTCTTTGTTCATGCTGAAGTGATTTGTGCAGTGGAATTTGGCTGAGGAAGAACACTGGCACATTCCTGCTAATGATGTCACTTAATAAATGCTGCCACTGTGGGGATGATCAGAGAACTAGAAACCACCTAAGCTGCACTAGATGTTTTAGGTGGATCTGTGCTAATTTAATTCTGGTTTTGGAAGAAATAGTTCACTAACTTGCTAAGTGTGGACAGTACACCGCAGCAATATCTTTTCCCATGAATTCATGAAAAGAAGATTATTGTCAAAATCTGTTTCTAGCAATTCACTCTATAGAGAATTGCTACAGTATCCATTAACTTAGTTTAAATCTTTATCAAATGATCCATTGTAAAACTGTTCTATAGTTCATAGCACTTAAATTTTTCTTTATCCCATTAAAGTGCTTTAAGCTCCTATAGAAGTTTAATGCATGTAATTGTTCTAATTCTGCTGAAGTACACTCAAATCTCTTTCACCCTGTTAAAGTAGTTTAAATGTCCTTGTTCAAGAGGAGTATCAGCTATTCAGAGTAGGCTTGAAATAATATATAGAACTTTTTATCTCTGTGAAGGGCTTTCAGATTTGATTTCTTCCTTCTCAAGAGTGCTCACTCTGCCTAGGAGAGCGCAGAAAGCTCTGAAGGTTAAATAACTGTGGAGAGTGCATATGGATGCACAAAATCCCCAAGCTGCCTTCCACAAGTCCAGCTCCTGCCTGTGTGTCCAGCTGCAGGGGAAAAACAAGGTCCTAAGAGGTCCCACTGACTTTGTGTTTTTCACTTATTTTGGTAAACATTTTGTTTTCTTTCATCATTGCTCTGCTTTCTTCTGTACTGATGTCACTCCAGACACTTGCTGTTTGCCCAGGAGGTTTCTCCTTTTTCAGACAATAAGTTGCTAGAATTTCTATTTTTCTATTTTTTTTTTCCTTTGCTTTTCTTTCCACTCCCCAGTGGTGTGTTAGGATGTCTCCAGTTTGTAGGTAGCTCAGCTGTACTTCAGAGTCCAGCTGCACTTTAGGAGGGTGCTGCTGTTTTCCAAGCTGGCAGGCATTTCCTTTTGTTCTGTAATTATTGCCTTTCTTTACCCCTCCTCTAACCAGGCCACCTTTCTGGCTGCTCACACCGCTTGGCTGCTGTAAGTTATTATTTTCTTTCTAGAATATTAAATGCATCCTGTATTCAACCCAGAGAGTGAAGTCTGAGGCTCATATATCCAACCTCCCTAAGGGAATAAAATGGATAGCACTGTCTGTGCCCAGCATGGCACTGGGTGTGTGTAGGGGGACCCTGTTCCCAGCCAGGCTCTGCAGGGCTGTCACTCGACAATAAGGCACAGTAAGTTGTGCATTTAAGATGTACTGCTGCTTTTCCAGCTTTGCTTCTGGTGTGTATTTCTTAAAAGCCAAGGTCTCTAGAGAGATTCCTGTTTATGGAGTTGTATAAATTGAGGTTTGGAAGTACACTGGGGTTTATTTTTCTTCTCAGCTCAGAATTTGAATATGCTCAGGAGCCACGAGTGCTGCCTTTCAATGTTACAAATATTGCTGAATATCTGATCAGTGACACCTTGCCAGGGAGCAGGGAAGGCTTCCTGGCTTCTGCTGGGCTGCTTTTGGAAGGAATCACAGCTCCTGGCCTTGCAGGAGCTGTGACAGGTACAATTCAAGGCTTGCCATGTTCCTGTGTGTAAGGACTCACGCCACAGGTTGCTGGCTGTGATGTGTGGCAGTCCTGGCTTTGTGCTGAGAGTTCTGTGCCCTGCAGTGCTGCAGAGAAATACCACTTGTCAGGAGTTGTGCCTAAATCTGCAATCCAAGACTCCAACTGAAATGATTTGCATCTTTTATTATGGAACTAGGTATGTCTTACTTTCCCCATTTTACATTTAGGGAAAAAAATCAAGGCCTTTGGAGTTTTGATTTTCATGCCATCTTGTTGGGTTCATTGCTGGTGTGTTTAATGAACAAATACTGTAATAACTATCACAGATATCATTGTGGGAAAGGACTGTCAGTGTTGCTGGATCTACTCCAGGATTAAACTGTGAGCACCCTACTCTGTGTCTCAGTGATTTGCTGCTTGGTTGGGTGTGGGTTCTGGCTGCTGCTTTTAAAGCAGCCTAACTCATGACATTAATGAATGTGTTGCCCACTGCACAATACTCATATCCTAAAATAAGTGTTTTGAATATAATAGGGGATATAAAAGGAGTAAGAAAATTACTTACCTGCAGGTCTGTGTACATAGAATGACCAACTTAAACACCTTGTCTATATTCCCTAGTACCAAGCCACTACATGCTAAAGATTATTCTCCATAATCATACAACCTTTCCCCAAATGCCTCTAATTGTGTTAGCAAACTTATTCACTGAGCAGCTTTTCTTACTCTCTGAACAACTTTAAAATAAGATGTTTTAATCAACCCAGTTATTATTTTCCATTATCATCTTTAGCCTGCTTCTTTTGGTTTTGTTGGTTCTGACCAATGTGACTAATTTCTTATTTATCCATTTCTGTGCTATGAAGCTTTTACATAATCAGTTATTATAATCTGTACAGAACTTTTATTGAAGTGTATTTCAGTCTTTTTCATGGGAGATAGGTTTATTATTGCAAAAACAATCTTTATACTAATTTAGACACCAACTAATCTCTTATTTATTCAAGTAAGGTAGTAAGATTGAATTATGTTTCTACAAATTTTCTGTGCTTTCTCAGGAGCGTATAAATTGTTCAAAGCTTTTTGTCATCATTGTTTTGCTCAGACAAAATGCGTTATGGTAAATTTACTGCTTTGTACCGTGCTGTGTTCCTTAATACTCTACCATGCAATGTTTATTTTGATTGAAAAGGAAATTATTTCTCTGTGTGCAGTAACATTATCCTGCAGGCCAAGTAACACTTGAACAGGGTGAGAGATGGGGCCCCGCTTGAAGCAAGGGTGGAATTCAGTTTGCCTCTGGTACACAACAGGGTTTGCAAAAGAGAAGATGGGCCTGGCAGCACTCAGCAGGGTGGTAATTGCCATAATGTTGATCACCTGGGCCTGATTATCCAATTAGACTGAAAAAAATAATCGAGTTAGTCATCCCCCTACCCACCCCACCTGAAAGGTCCTGTTTGGGTACAGGGAAGGGGGGGCAGTGCTAAAAGCCTCCCTGCAGCTGAGGTGAAGGGGAGTCTCTGCTCTCCCCTCATCCACAAACACTGACATTTAATTGTAGAACCCAGTGGGATGATCAGGTGCAGAATCAGCTGGGGTGGAAGAGCCCTGTGAGATCATCCAGTCTGACTGTGACCCATCCCCACCCGGCAACCAGCCCTGAGTGCCACGGCCAGACCCTCCTTAAACACCTTCAAAGGGCACTCCAACACCTGGGCAGCCCATCCCGATAACTAATCACCCTCTCTGCCAAGAAATCCTTCCTAATGTCCAACCCAAACCTGCCCTGGTGCAGCTGAAGGCCTTGTCCTGCATTCGGCCTTGGCCAGACCCCAGCAGGCTGCTCCTGTGAGGGACAGCTCCGTGTCCAGGAGTGCCTGCATGGCCCTG
>VZUA01083690.1:23333-40887 GCA_013401035.1 Horornis vulcanius
GGAATACTGCTCAAAACCCCATTGCTTCTTCTAGGAGTCACCCCAATGCATTCAGTTCTTGTGACAAGCTCCATGGCACTGCTCTCCTTTACTTCTTAATGTTCCCCTTTTCCACAGTGGCAACTCACAATATTCACCTAAAGCTTTGCCAAATAATAAAGACTACAAAGAGTTTACTCTATTTTCTGCATGAAGAGAAATCAAATACTAAACTATCCCTGGTGTGCATTAAATATAACCAATAAACAATCATTAGCTGCCATTGGACCATAAAATTTGAAGAGCCCTAAACATATCACGTTGTTCATGGGAGCTCAGTGGTTTGTTTCATGTGGCTGTACAGCCTCCTTGTCAGGGTGCAGTAGCGGGATACGTATGCATCAGACATGCCTTTCAAGGGTGCAATATAGGCTCTGCTTAATGGAGTTCAGCATCCACATAGCTCACACTTCCTCCTCCAAATACTGGCAGCAGCACTGCAAATAAAACAAGTTCAGTGGAGCCACCCAAGACAGACCACATTGTTATAAGCTATTTTCTGAGCAGCATTTACATGCATGAAATGTCGGCGCCTGGCTGATGGACTCGGAGGCTGTGTACATACACAGGGCTTTCATTTTGCTTTCTGACAGCTGGATTGCTTACCGCGTATATCCTGCTTTATAGCATTCCAGAAGGGGGGAAGAAGGGGGGAGAAACAAAAGAGAGATCCCTGCCATGATGGATTTGATCACCAGTGGATGAATATACCTGCAAGTGCGTTTTCTAAAATATATTGAACCACTCAATGCGTAGCTGCTTTCCTCTGCAATTTGTAAGAGGCTTTGATAGGAAACCAAGGAAATATGGAAATATGGAATAGCTTCTTGCTGCTGATTTGGGATGGCCTGCTTCTAGCACAAGTCCTCTCAAAGGCTGCTAAAGCAATAATTGAGCTTTCACTGAATTTTAGATGCAAGTTATTTTCAAACGCTAACTACAAATGCAGGTAGTTTTTTCTATACTATTTTCTTTGCATTTTGTAGCATTGCCCACCATGACCCTTGACATCATATGCATCAAGGAGATGGATGGATTTGGTTAACACACAGGATAAGGCAAATGATGTAACTTTTAATTTTTTTTTCAAAGTGCCATCACAGTATGTTCTTTTTTGCAACAAAACTTGAGCTGTGGCCATTTAAGAGCCAGCAGCTGAAGATACGGCCTGTAAGAAATGGACACTTGGAAGTTCATGAGAGCATTGCTAGAATCTCTTTGGCAATGTTGGGGAACCACACTGTCAACAGTGGGGCTTCCTGCTTTTCATCTTTACTTTAGCAGTTACAATCAGAATAAGGTAAGATGCAAAATTTCTGATTTATCTGAGGGAAAGGACCAAACACAATTTTGTTAGCCTGAATGGGATGATCTCTTAAAGGAATGACTATGCTGCTGCTTAGTCATAAAAGCAAATTAATCTCCTAATACAAGGGGTTTGAACTGTTCTAAAACAAACAAACAAACAAAAAATAGGAAAAGGATCAATCCCTATCCTAGAAATAATTATGTGTATAAGAGTATCTTTATTTGGCAGCTACTCCAAAATGCCAATATGAATACTAGGACATGGGACACTTCAGAAAATCACAAGCACCAAGTGATGAGTAAAGCAACAGAGGAGGAACAAGTGCCTGTTCCTGGCTATGTAATCTGGGCATGCGTTACAGGAGGGTTGGATTTAGAAAGGAAAATGAAATCAAGAAAACCCTACACTGCGTGTTTAAGCAAATCATTCTGAGATGTATGAATGGTGGCACCAAATGCCAGGCAAAAAACAAATAACACTAACAGCTCCATAAGTCCTGCTTAAACAAATGCCGTAAATAATGGAGGGAGGCAAGTAATATATTCCAGAGGATGCTTTACAAAACCTGGCAAAACCAAGCAACTTCTTGCAATCAAATTATGTATGCCTGGCATATAGTTCACTACAAATTCTAATCAGTTCTACCCTTCTAATAACATTATACTGAAAAATACATCATCATCCATCAACCAGATGGAGCATGATAGTTATACAAAACATATTGTATGGTTTTTATTTTCCTCTATGAGAACGTGATAAAATTGTGCATTCTGGAATTAAAAAATATAAATAAATATTTTAGATTTGCAAATCTCTGTAAATATTTATTTGCAAAATATTATATATACATGTTTAATCATTAAAAATACCACTTTGTGCTGTGGGGAGGGAGACATATTTTATTGGCACACACAGAGGACTGCTGCCTCTTCAATGCCAAGATAGCGAAGTGTTCGCCTTCAGTGAATTTCAGCCAAACTTTCTGCCTCTACATTCCATGCTGTGGAAACATTTGGGCACCCAAGGTCTGTTTGCAAAAGCCAAAGGGTGAACAGTGTGGAAAGTAGCCACAAAATACTACACTGCAAACTGGACTGGTTAGGACAGTGCTCCAGCAATGGCAGAACTGACTTTCCAGACAGCTGGAATATGTTTGAGGCTCAATGTGCCCAATGTAGGCCACTGTGAAGAGCTGAATCCTCCATAGAAACACCACAGTAAAGAATAAATTTGTCTAAAGGTACAAGGGAAACTGTTTCCATACCTGAATTCAATAGGTGCTTATATAATTCTCAAGACAGGGAGTGAGCTTGTTGGGGCAGGAAGCAGGTGGCAACTGATGGAAAATCTTCAAAAATGGCAATCAGCTGTTGTGTTACTTATTCTTTGCCCTCTAGGCCTGTAAAAGTCAGCCAAACTACTTCGGATAAATTGGTAGAAATCCTTAAATCTTACACCCTCCTACCCTTATCCGTGTGGGCCATTTCCTTTCCTTTCCACAACGCGTGACATTCATACAAATTCAGGTCGCTGCTCTCCTACTCATGGGAGGAACACAACACAAATATCCATCTGGGATCCAAGCCTGCCTGCTGGCATAGTAATGGATCATGAGCAGCTCCACTGCTCTACAGATCTGCTTTTTCAAGAAATAAAGGTTCATATATCCTAATAAGGTTTCAGGCGAAAAATCTGCAGTTGAACCTAACAGAAGATCAAATGCTGCCATGGCCTGACCCAGTCTATGCTAAAAAGAGCTTCAGAACAACCACTGGCTCATTGCTATAATATATGCCTTCATATTGAGCCCTTAACTCAGTTAAAGTGAGACTGGAAAGGCAGACTGACAAGGGAAGAAAAAAAAAAGGTCAATAAAAACACATTGTTAATCCTATTGTAGCAAAGATGGCAAAGAGAATCAAAGGCTCAATCTTCCCCTTGTTTTCCATTAGACGGTGTTGCATGATAATCTAACTTGTGCTTTCATACCAGCTTCAGCAATGCTGAAAACACTTAAAAGTATTCATAATGATAAATGATATAGCTGTTCTGATTTGCAGAGAGCCTGATGCACTCCAGAGTCACCACCTATTTTGCCTGCAGGCTCTGTTAATTTGATGGAATAGTTCGGAAAAAAAAAAAAGAAAGCAAGCAGTATCTTCATCCAAATAAGAAATACTCTTTGGTTAGAGAAGGAGTATATTGCTGATATAGTACCAAACTGAGACTCAGGACAGTCACCTCTGCTGACGTTATGCAATGATGTGACAAAATTTGTCTCAGCTGACTTCCCTAAAAAATACCTTTGCAAATAATTTCATAGTGGGGAATTTGTCCTGCAAGAAACACAGAGATAAGGCAAGGCATGCCTCCTGGCTGAGCCCTGCCTGAACAAACCCTCTGGGCTCCACACATCCTTTTGTTGCCCCTCATTCCCCTCTCTCCTGAGCAGGCCCAAGCAATGCCAAGGTCACTCACACTTTGTCTGTGCCGTAGCTCCGGTAATCCACCGCTGCCGACACGGCCACAATCAGCGCAGGCATGCCGTACCCCACCAAATAGAAATACTTCCTCCGGGAGTGCTCGCTCTCAAAAACCTCCACCAGCATGATGTAGAGCTGCACCCCTTCCAGGAACATCCAGGTGAAAGCTGCCAGGAAGAAGAAGTGCAGGAGGGCAGCAAAGACGGCACAGGCAATCTGCATGAGGATTGAAAAGAGCAAGGGAAGGAGTTTTTATCATGATTAATTAATGCAAGAGTCAGGAGTACTCTTACTTGGAGGCTTAATAAAAATGAGGGTGTTCTTATCTTCCGTCTCCAAAGGAAGAACCTTTCTTTACTTGGAAGACGTGTGAATTGTTTTAAAATAGACACATATTTACATATATAAAGGATACAAAGGTAGGCACATACACAATCAGGCAAATAAACACATGAAGATGTACATGGTATAAGCTCATTTTTACAACCTGCTTATTAAATAAACACACACATTATTGACAAGCAACACACATACAGCCCCTGAAATCTCAGCAGGCATCAGCATGTGAGTCCCAGTTATCAGCTGGGGGCCCAGCCCTGTGAGGACTGTGCATGGAATGAAGACAGTGCCACAATGTTTCTCACTGATCAAACACTGCAGATGCACTGAGACAAGAGCCTGTGACAGAAGCAGAAAGTGCTTTGCCTCTTACCGGCTGGTCAGTCCGGTTGATGCCGATGAGGAAGAGGAGCTCTGCCACAAAGAGGCTGATGCACAAATTCTTGTGAATCGTGTTGCGGTCGCTCTGCAGCCCACGGAAGAAGCAGAAGGTGAAGATGCAGATCAGGAGGCAGACCAGTGAAAGCAGGATGCCAACCCATGTGATGAAGTCTAGGAGCAGGTCGTGGACTGCATCACTGTGCTGAAGTTAAAACAAAAAAAAACCCTCATGATGTGTGACTCCTAATGCATCTCAGCCACAGAGTAAGGTTGTCTGTGGCACAAGGCACCAGAACCAAAAAGTTTAAATGGACCTAAAATTGACCCCTGCGGCAAAAAAGCTGCAACCTGAAACACAGACTCCAAAGCATCTTGCAAGCTGCAGGTGCCCTGAACAGACTCAGACCCCAAAGTCTTGCAGAAACATAATGCTGTTGATGAAAATACAGGTCTAGTCTTGCGTGGGGCTAAATCTTGCACAAGCGTGGCAAAGGAGTGCCTGGACACACAGTATAAAGAGCCATTGAACAGAGTGATTTGAGTTTTAAAAATCATTTCCTTTAACAACATCATGTCCAACAACTGTAAGTCCATTACAACCATTTGCCAAGAGTGAAAAAAGATCCTCTTTAAATGTTCAGAGATGTATGAGCTTGGAGGCTTTGGAAAGAAAGAGATTGCTTACATTTTTTTTTTTTCTTTTTCCATGGGGGAAGGAGAAAGGAAGTTTGATTTTTCTTTTTCAAACCCTGGAGTTATATTTTAGAACTCCTGGGAAGCCAGATTGATCCTAAGAACATTACCCAGAAAAAAACATGAATTTGCTTTTAAACTGTAACAGAACAGTGATTTTAAGACAGCCTGGAAAGTGACTGATTCTCTGTGATGAACTTTTAATATGGATGTACTTCAAAGTCATGCAAACAAAGCCAATGCAAAGCTAGGCAACAAAGTTTTGTGAGAGGCAGGATAGGTGGGTCTTGACTCTGCTGACAAAACACTGCGGCATTGCTCCTGAGCTTACACTGCATGTCCCTCATGGAAAGAGGAGGCACATGATGAGACCCTCCTGGTGAGAGTATCCCCCCAACTTCTTCCTTATTCAGGCTGTAAAAATAGCCCATAACTCCCCAAGCTTCCACCAGATGTGGTGAAATTACAGAAATTATTACTTAGCAAAATGTAAATAAAACACAAGAAATACAGGGTGAGTCACGAGATGACTGCTTGGGTGTAAGTGGTTAGAGCCAATGAGCTGGGGAAAAGACTGGCTGGAAATCTCTGGGGGCATTTCAAAAAGACCACAGCAGCTCAAAGCCCAGCTTTGTGGTCCACCAGGTTGTGTTATAAATGGTAATCACATTCTCCACCATTTCTGGCATTTGGGGCATTATGTAGGCTGGCAAATACAATAGTGTCACACTTCAAAAAGCCAGGGCAAAGTGGAAACATTTTTCTCTCCATGGGATAAAAGCTTATGACAGATGGAGGGAAAAGGTGATTAATTTATCCGTTTTCTTTGCCTGCTTGCCAATGATAAAGCTGCATCAAATGTCAGGCCTTCCCCGACACACACTCTGCTATGTCGACACCTGCAAGAAACATCTCAAACCTTTCAGCTCTTTGGCTTTACCAGCCTGAGTGATAGGCATCAAATGATAATGAAAGACGGGGAGTGATTCTCTGCTCCATCCCTTCCATGCTGGAAGTTTTGTCTCCAGGAAGACTTGGGAGGTGGAGAGATGGAGGGCTCCTTTGGCCAAACCCCCTTGCATCTCTTCCCGACTATTTCCAATACCTAAGGAACTTGTGACTAGAGGTCACAAGTCCAACAGGGAGACAAGAAATCATTGTGTGCTTTCTGTGGCTCATGACAGAAATGCCTATTCCAGCCAGCTCATCCGGCAGCACCCAGAAACCTGACAAGATGAAGCACATCATTTCCCTGGCAGTTGCGCATTGCTTTATCTCAGTGACACTCCAGCTCATCCATCCCTCTTAACTCTGCGGAAAAATGTTAATGCAAACCTTGCACCTTGCAAATCATTCATTCTTTTGTCTGAGGCTGCAGGGGAATGGCAGGAGAACATCTCCCTGAACGAGCCCTCATCTGATTAGACTGGCCTGCCAGGCTGAATGGACCAAGAGCTCTTGGGCTGGGCAACAGGACAAGGCAGCTAGCGCAGGTGGATGCAGGGAGAAAGAAACCAGGTAGATTTTGGCCAGACGCATGCATCCCACCCAGATGCGCCAGATTCATCCATCCCAAGACAAGTTTAGCATGGTGCAGGGAAAATCTCCAAGGGCTTCTTCCCCTAGGTGAGACAAATTTCACAGGTCCCAGCTCCTGCACCTCTTTATTACAGTACCACAACTCTGCTGATTTTAAGACATGATGCAGGAATTACAGGTGGTTTTGCTCTTGGAGAGGGATCCTACCATCTAGGTTCTTTGTCTTCTTCAGGGAAAGGCTGCTTGCCCAAGAAGCTCACCATGCTTAGCAATAAACATGCTTCATTGCTGTATTATTATCACTCTTACTGCTTTTCTTTTTAATATTAATTGTAAAGATAATACTGATTTTATGTACATAACACTCAACCCTGGAGTGCTGGGAAACAACCATAAAAACAACTTCTCCATAATTACAAACTTCCTCCCCCAAACTCAACAAACTCACAGAAGAACAAACAGAAAGGAATAATAACAATAAACTGAGAACAAGAGCAATTTAAAAAACCTCAGGGGAAAAAAATATGAATTTGTAGCTTTTCTAGTAAAGTCCAAGAGAAGAACTGAGCTGAATTTTAAAGGCTGGGTACACTCTAGCCTGTTTGGTATGCCGAATTTCAGGTGCTACTGCAGAGCCAGTGGATCAGGGAAGACTTGATAAGCACTGGCATCATTCCCGTGGCAGCCAACTGCTCCCTCAGGGCAGGCACATCCAGAGCTTGTACACCAGCAAGTACAACAAAAGGCAACGTTCCTTTTGCTGGAGACTGAAACTTGTAAATTACTGCACTGTTCTAGCAATCAGAATAATATGGGAAAAAGAACAATAGTGGGAACCTCTTCCAATGCCACGAGCTTTTCCTTGCCATCACCTGATCGCTGTGTGACCAACAAGAAGCAGCATAACCTGATTTACACAGTTGGTATATGGAGTTCCAGGGTTAAATATGATACAGGGCACACCAAGATTTCGTATGTAGGTCTCAGCCTTCAAGTCTGGTCTCTTAACCACAGAAAAATGCAAGAAGAGCCAATCTTCTCTTTACCTGGTCCAGCACTGTTCAAAACTCCTTGACTGAGGACAAAACAGCTTTGATGTACGTGCTTACCACTGAATCACAGCATGGTGAAGGTTGGAAGGGACCACCAGTGGGGTCATCTGCTCCAACCTCCCTACTCAGGTCCAGCTGGACTCTGTGCCACTGATCAGGACCCTCTGGGATCTGCGGTTCCCAGAAGATCCCTAGGAATATCTTTCCAGCACAATGAAAGCCCTAGGGTCTCTAAAGTATGCAACCAACATACATCTGAGACCACCAGTGTATTGACAACAGTTGCCTCTTGCTCCTCAATGATCTTCTCAAATACTTGGGCAACCAGAAGAGCCCATGAGAAATACCAGATGTCAGTCCAAGAGACAATTTCCCAACAGCATCAACCAAACAGCTCTTTGCCCAAATGTACCATGGCTCTCCAGACTGGTGCTATGTGGCACAGCATGCAAGACACTGAGGTTTGTTACCACTAAGCTACACTTGCTTTGCAGAATAAGTCGACACCCACAAGAAAAACTTATTGAGTAACTGAAAAAACCCCACAAAAACCAATACACCTCAGTGACAGGGTTTGTATAGGAAGTATGTTTTACATTTACAATTTAGGTATGAATCCAACCCGAAGCCTAGTGAAAGGAGATGTCTCTGGCTTTGGAATAAAGATCTGATTTTGTTCCAGTGGGGCCAAGAGCAGTAGGAGGAGAGTGCTGATGGGGATTTGCGCAGGAGGAGTTACAGGAGCACTGGTAGCAACCACAGCAGGGTGCGCAGGCAGCCCTGATATTATCCAGGCTGGGAAAATCAATGAGGAGCTCTGGCAGTGCCTGTACACCAGAGCTGAGCTAATAAAAACAAATCCCAGGGAATGTCAGCTTATGACAGAATGGCTCTCCCTGAGATGAACAGCCATTTCCTCCCTTATTAAAAACATCAGCAGACGAAAACAGCAGCCAAACCAAGCTGCCAGCAGCAAAGGACACATTCCTTTGCCTAATCTGTCCCTCCAGGAATGGAAGAAGTAATATCTTTGGGGGTGGAAGGATAAGCAAGCAGTAAATAAAAACACAATGTCATCAACTAGCTCAAATATGACCGCTTGGTGCCTGGTGGGAGCTGGCAGTGTGCTGGGCTGGGCAGAGACCCAAGTGGGACAGGTTTGAACTTCTGTGCATTGCTGATGCTGCTTCTTGGATTTGTAGCTCTTTGGGGCCGTGCAGGGTCTCTCTGCCCTTTTTCCCCATCTCTGATGGTGTGAAAGGATTTACTGCTATGACCTGGCTGTAATGCTTTGTGGCTATGTGCAAAGGGCTACTGAAGAGGCAGATGGTTTTGTAGATGTGTCAAAAGCACCAGCTGGGGTACATGAACTGGGAGGAAACCCCAAGGATTCCTGAAGCGCATCCAAGCTGGCTAAAGGCATCACCTGCTGTGGCTATGAAGGCATAAGAGGCTTTAAGGGAGTTTTTTTTCCCCTTCTGTGGCCAAAAGGAATACAAGCTGGGGGATCCCTTTGCTTTTAGCATCCATCCTCTCCGTCTTCTCTAAGGATGGACCAAGGGAAGCAGGCAGCTCTGCTCCACAGTGAATACAGCACCCATGGACCTGCTACATATTCCCTCTGGGCTCTGCAAAGGTGATGCCATAATTGGCACCATCAAGGTCCTAACCCAGGAATAAAAAGAGCAAAATTCCCACCTGAAGCCCCCGTGCAACATTACTGTCTTCTGGCTTTGGCTGTTCACAATAAGGCTGGGATCCCTGAGTATTCCTACAAGGTAGTTTAGTCACCTTTTCTCTCCTTTTCTTAGTCCACAAAGCTGCCTTCATAATCTTCATGGGCAACACAGACCATCCACTTCCTCTTCCGCCTTCCTCAGCAAGATGAAGGCCTCCTAGCAGAATTCTCTCCCATGAACTTCTTTCCAAAATGCAAGCCTTCCAGTGACTGCTAGAAGCAGCAGCCATTCTAAGTCCTAGAAACCCCCACTGCCAGAACAAAGTTGTATGGGGGCAGGTGTACACAGAGAAATGGGTACAGACTTCACCTCACCTTGTGTCACAGACACTACTGCACATGCAGCATGTGGCAAGAGCCCTCTATTTTCACTGTACTCACCAACCCACTGCAATTTAGTGCAGCTGAGGTGAGATTTGGTCGTGGAGAGGAGGCTTAGGAATAATAATTGCATCCATCATCCTGGTCTCCCATGATGGCTGGATTTTGGCAGCTCTGATTACTCACATGGCATCTTCAACACAAGAAATGAGCTACAACAGTAGTGCCAAACTCAGTGTAACCATCCACCCATCCAAGCTTCCAGAAATGTCAGTTTCTGGAAGAAGTTTCTTGCCAGTGTGAGCTATATGACTTGCACATGAAGGTTAGAACACAGGATCAGCCTGCAGTAACTCCAGCTTGCTCTTCTACTGCTTTAGGCAATGGACTGCTACATTACACTTAGACTTCATGTATTTTTATTCCCTTCTCTCCTTAGCTTGTCTTATGCTTCCACTCCCCAAATAATCAGCACAGTGGAACATGTTTGTGGTAAAGAAAAACACCTGAAACCTTCCTATTAACTACAACAGTCAAAACACCTTTCCCCCCTCCCCTTTCTATTTGTATTTAAAAAAGAAGAGTAAGATCTGGCACTCACTACATACTGATAAGCAACATTTATCTACCCTGGGGGTACCTTTGCTTATTCTGGTTTGGGTGGGTTTTTTAATTGCATTTTCCCACCAGCTCTGAACTTGTTTTCTGGCTGCATAATTTTCCCATGATACATTTAAGATGCATCTGCTATAATTAGTATGATGCAAAGCACAAGCTTATGAAAAACAACTTGTAAATTTTGAATAATTCTACAGCAATTACATAGGTAGGATGGCTTATTTAACAATGGGCTTTGTTCCACAGCATGGCAGCCACCACATTTTTATAGACAGTGGCTGAAGGGGAACCTGCAGGTGACTGTCCACTGCTCTTCGCCGCAGTGATGCATCCTGAATGTGTGCACAGCCAACTCTTGGTCTTGGACACTGTTTTTTTACCCCAGTGGGTGAATAAGAAACTCTGAAGCCAACAAATTTTAAACAGGCAGAAAGCATCTTCAAATTAAATTCTCCTCTCAAACAGGTACTGTCCCAGTCAGACCAGAACTGATCCCAGCAACTTCTACTCTGAGCATGCGAATAAATCCCTGCTGCTGTGGTCAGCTGGTGGCATTTTCTCTCCCTTTGGACAAAGACATATTGCATTTTCACGCTGGAGAGCCAGATGGCCATCAATCACCTCTCCTCAGCGGCGCTACCTTCCAGCTCCACCTTACCACACACACTCTGCTAATAATTAAACCGCAGCCCGGAACTCACAGAGCGGCCACCGAGATCCCCTCCGGAGAACACGCTCTTGTGCCACGTTACCAGGCAGCGAGATCATTCACGAGCAGATGTGACACTTGTCAAATTGGTGCTGGTTTTGATTAAGGATTATGATGTCTGCTCCCCATGATGCCCAGCTTTTAGCCTCATTAGGCAGGGTGCTGAGGATACTCCTTACACCAAAGGATTTTCCCTATGGAGCCAAAAATTCAAACAACTGAAGTCAGGAAACTACAAATCTCAATCATGGGAGAAAATTGTTTCTGTTGCAAAACTCACAGGGTATTATTAATTACTGTGTGTACAACAGCCATTTTAAGAGATCCTGGTCATTGCCAGAATGCTGGTCTAAGAGGTCTTGCAGAAGCACACAACATCATTTCCCCAAGGATCATTCCACCTCAAAGAACACTAACAGGTCACAGAATGACTAAGGAATGCATTTTTGAACCAGCCACAAGGTAAAAAAATGGCTCAAAAGCATATATATGAGCAGTGAGCATGAGTCAATGAACGGCAACAACCCCCATTTGTTTTCAAACCTCCACTTTTCCAAACCAGCAGGTACTGTGCTGCCAAGACTTTAAAATCAACTCATTACAACAGCATAAGGAAGGTCATATAAGCCACCTCCTATGCCAAGAGCCACGTGGTCAACTCCACCATGGAGCGAGACAGTGCCACCAGGAAGAAAAAGGTGACAAGCAGCTGGCGGGGCAAGTTGCAAATGTTTGCATATTTTTATCTGAAATATGTGCCTGTGTTATGTGGGAGGAAACCCTGCCCTGCCTCTGCCCTCAGGCCAGGATGATCAGTGAAGTGGACATGCCAGGAAGCTGACCAGTTGTATCAGAGTCAACAAAGTGGAGCCAATTTGGCTCTTACAGCAATGGTACTTTGGCCGCAGCCAAATGATAAAACATGACCTGAAAGTCTTGAGGGCACTTGTTAACACCCAGAAACAGCCACTAGCTAATAGCACACTGGCTTGGCACTCAGGAAGCTTCCAGCTGTAGCTCTTTCCAACCTGCTGGATGAACATGGGCGAGGAAGGGTCTTACATATTTTTCCTGCAAGATGAGACGACAGCAGCTCTACTTGTCTCAGGAGGTTTGGATGGAAAGTGCAGACAAGGCTGACCTATTTGCAGTTTGAGAAGAGGCTTGTTGAGCACCGGGCTGTATCAGCACAATGCAGTAGGGATCGCCCCCATTCACACCAGTGGAGTGGATCACTATCTGCATTTCCCAGCTGCAACCTCTGGCTTCAGTGACTCAGGCATATCTGTTAATTCCAGGTGGGTGATAATGAGCCAAACACACATTTCTTATGAAAATTCAAGCAGTTGTAGGAAACTGGCAAAACCAGACCTGGACTGCAGAATGCCACTAACCTGTAAATATGTGCTCTGAATAGGCCTTTTCTTCAGGCACCTCCCAGGACAATGCCACAAACATCTAATGGCATGTTTCCTAGACTAGGACTGACTCCTGCAGAATAAAGTGGCTACCACAACTTGCAGAAGCAACAGATATATCCTGCCCCTTTCCGTTAGATCCAGCTTTTGTGTAAAATGTGCTCCTGGGCTCTCATTTCTTTTTTTGCAGATCTTTTGTCATGCATGATGCTTATTTAATATATATTTTATTGCCGCTCTTTACATTCCTCTTCAGATTATTAAGTGGAACAAACATACACAAAGCAGTGACACTAGAAGACTACTTGAGAAAAAGTAGTTTTAAAACCATAATAGCTTTTGTGGTTATGCTGGTCATGGAAGTGATTCTGAAAAGTTTCTCTCTGCATGCAAGATGCCAGTTCCATATCTAGCTCAGAGCTGTGGATTTTGCTGCTGTGCCAGGCACATGAAATGGAGACACCACAATGAAAAAAAATGACTAGTCCAAAATCTTTTGGGCATCAGGGCCTTCTTTCTTTCTCCAGCAGTTTAAACCATTCTCAACCAAAGACAGCCAAGGCAGCTCAGGAAATGGAAGACCATTTCAATCATTCTCCTTTTCTCATCCCAAATGTGTGCTTCACTCCCAAAACCACTGCAACAATGAGAAACATCTACCTTCTGATTGACTTCTTTAGCTCCAGCAGGCTAAGTCATGTTGAAAACCAGATTTACATCACAGACATAAAAGCAGGCAAGGAAACCAGCTGGTCATGTACTGGCCTCAAGTAGATGCCCAGTCTATACAGGATGGTATCAAGAAGCTTCCCTCTCATGTGTCACACTCTGCATCTCTCTGTCACACAGTGAGATGCAGACAATGTACTTTTCCCTCTAGCTGGAAGGAGGCAAACACTTGGCTCCACACACACACCTCACACAAACACCTGTGGCAGTGTATCTGCAGCTGCCACCAGCAGGACATCCAACCTGCACCCCATGAGGCAGATGGCACACTTCTGTGCTGCCACCTTGCTACTCCCTGGCAGCACAGGGAGGACCCTGTGAGATGGTGCAGCCAGGAGATGTTCTGAACCAGTTAGCAAAGGACAGGATATGGCAACAGCTAAACCTGCTCACTCACCACCCCCAGCTCAGAACTGGCCATGCTAAGAGCCTAAGACAGGCATTGCTGTGACTATTTCCTGTTTCACCACAGAGCAGAAAGGAGACTTACACCAGATGGTTCCTATTTTCAGAGTTACTGTCACACAGCAACTTCCCCGTTCAGCTCCATTAGCAGCAACAAAATGGTGACACATATTGACCACTTTTCCTGCCCAGTGCATCGGCAGCCTGGGAATCTGCAATGCCTACCTTAACTTCCACGTGTGCCATCAGGACTGCAAAGTTGGTGAGGTGGTTGCAGGAGCACGTGGTGTGTGTCTTGTTAGTTGTTAGGAGGCGACAGCCCTGGGTGGACCAATACCCTGTCATTGTACGCTTCGTGTAGCTCCAGAATGAACAATTTGGGTTAAAATTTTCTTCTGACTGCTGCAGGAAAGAAATTAATAAATGCAGTAACAATGATAGGCTCTCAGAGATTTCTAAATGCACTACTGAGGCTCTTTGTAACTCTTACCCTTTAATTTTAGATAAATAATCAGCAACGGTTTATACGTCAAGTATTACTTGCCAATACCAGAGAAAGTTAGATTGTTGCTGCACTCTTTGCTAATGCAAACTCAGTTCTTTGTTCTTGATTAATTTCAGACATTGACTAAATCCAGCTCTTCAAAACCAGACTGCTTCATTTGCATTGCAGAGCAGAGAAATTAATTGCTTTAAGCAATCAACTTTTGCAATGACTGAGCTTGGCTAACAGGAGGACTAGCTGTTCTCTTTCGCTGTAATTCCACTTTTCTCTAACATCCCCTGCCACCATGATAAAATAATATTATGGTCTATTCTAATTTATTGGTAATTTTTAATTACAGAATGATGCGTGTCAGCAACCAAGTACTGGGCGTCAGCTCAAAGGAGACACTTTCTTTACTTCTATTAATGCAATGTAAAAGAGACCTTCTCCATAAATAACACAAAGTGCAAAGGAACAAAACTATAATTCAAATTCTAATCAAGGACTGCTGGGGGCCTCACAGCAGCCAACTTTTGCATCATTTCATTTCAGAAACCGAAAAGAGAAGTGCTTTTTGAACTCACACACCTTGATGTGTTTGACAGTAAACACCACAGGATCAGCCAGGTAAACCTTATTGCTGAACTCTTTATTTATTGCTGCCGTGATGACCGGGGAGTTGACAATGACGGAGTGATTGGTCGACATCGCTTCTGTTCCCAACTTCATGCTGGCATTCTCCGTGGAGAGATAGGTGCCCAGGTTGTTGTACAGCACAAAAGCCACCCTGATCTCACCTAGAAGAGAGGTAAGAGGTTAGTTGGCCAGGTTGAGTCAATGGGGTGGGTTTTTTTTGTTTTTTAGATTGCAAATCTTTTCTCTTAACCAACTTCAAAACTGCTCTGACAAAATGTGAAAGGACCAGGATGTGGCATATGAAAACCCACCTCTTGCCAATTCCAGTGAGCACCAAGACGTGCAATAAGCAGTCCTTGGATAAGAAGGGCAGAGCTGTTTCTTTCAAAAGAAACTTTTATAACCAAACAGATGAGCAGAAGACAGACAGGGAAGGTGGGCTTATTTTTGGCATCAGTAGGTGTAACTGGCTTCAGAAAAAAAGAGGCCAGGTGGTCCATTTCCCACCTGACATCACTTTATTCTCCTGGATATACCTGGGAAACATGTTTAAAGCTGACATGTTGCACAGATGCAGTATAAAACTATAATTTAGTCTGGTAATAAATTAAGATTTATCTCAAAAAAGTGTAGTGACAACTCTGGGAGAAGAAATCAAAACCTTTCCAACACAATTCCAATCTCACATGGCAGGTAAAACGAAATTTCAGACATTTAATTTAAAAATAAATTTATTCTCCTAATTTGCCAATCAGATAATCAGAAAAACACCATTAGAGAACCTACAGAAAACTGGGTCTATCTACCAGCCAACTGTTTTTAACTGAAACCATCCCGTTTGCCTTCTGTTTTGCACATTATTTCACAGCCTATAAATAAGAAAGGAACGTGATTAGTTTGCCTTTATATGTATTAGTTGTGGAGAGGAATGTTTTTGTATCTATATGAATCACCACAGCATCTGAGGAAGGTGAGGCACTGATGACTCCAAAGGCTCCTCCCAACCTAAATCCTTTTATGATAATTTTATTTGTAGCTCTTTGGTGACCCCTGGGCATGTGTCAAGGCGGTGCAAATTGATGGGGTTCTGCTTTGAACAGAACTCCAGTGATACTGTGTTTAGAAAAACGAAACTTCCCTTTCACTGCTGCCAACAGATAGCAGAGTAAAAGACCTGCCCTGTTGGAGTTTTGTTACACAGCTTAAGTTTTAAACTGTCTCTAAAAGAAACACTTCTCCTCAAATCTTATGTTTGAAGAACCTAATGGCAAGACTTTTTTTCTGAACCACCAGACCAAACTTTGTCTGAAATTTTTGGAAATTTTAACACATCTAGTCTGGTTGTAATGCTGCCCTATCACTCCATGTTCTTTATTCTTTATGCAGAGGAGGATAAAGCCCTGGCAGAGATTGTCCAGAGAAGCTGGGGATGCCCCATGCCTGGAAGTGTTCAAGGCCAGGTTGGATGGGGCTCGAGCGACTTAATCTAGTGGAAAGTGTCCTTGGCTTATGGCAAGGGGGTTGGAACCAGGTGATCTTAAAGGTCTGTTCCAACCCAAGCTACCCTATGATTCTGTGTTTTGCCTGCAGTGACCAAAGCCCATATATGAGTACAGTCCCCTGCACACAGATTGAATCACAAAGGAACTCAGAAACGGGAGCATGTTGGGCCCACTGGTAGAAGCCTGTGAGTTTAAAGTTGGTCTACAGTGAGGCTATAGAGGTCAACAAATGTGCCTGCTCAAACTCCAGATATGGAAATAAATGGCTTGGCAGGATGAAGACCATTCACATATAACATCATCTAAAATTCATGCTCTATCAGGAGGTTCATAAGATACAGAAAGGCAGTAAAGATTTAGACTCATAACAGTTAATCAACCTTTTCTGCCATGTTGGCTCATTATTAATATTTGCTACTATTGTTTTCTCCCTTGACTATTTCAGATATTTGTACAATGCCCTGCTGTGAAGTAGTTTACTCAAACGAGCCTCTTATCCCATCTGAAGCCTCCTACTGCAGACATCAGCAGTTAAACAGCACTCCTCTGGATTCAGCACTGTGCCCCAGAAGCCCCATAATTTAAGGATCTGGTGCATTTTTAGCATCACAAAATACTTTTGAAGGCTGTGAATCACTTAGAAATATAATAAATTCCCAGTCAGCCAATGTAGCGTGCAGTCAAGGGCACGAGCAAATGATGCTACCTGTTAATTTAAATACTAACACAGCAATTAATGCTTTTCTTAAAATGGTTAAACACAAAACCACGCCTAAGGCATGACTGCCTCATGAGACTGGCATGGCCTGAGGTGCCAGACCTACCATTTCGACCATTTTGCTTCAAGGTATTTGCTGACAGCTGAATGGCACTCCCATGGCCCATGTTCTGGGGAAACTTCAGATCTTCCAGATTTCCATCTGTGCTTAGTCTCGCAACTTCCAGCTCTGTATGCAAGAGAGACAGACACTAAGAAAAAAATCTCTGCTGAAATGATCTTCAACACGCTATTTCAAAGCTACAAAATGGTGTTCCAAACCAGCTGAGAGGAGGGGAATCAACTTACAACACTGCATGCTAGAATGTGTTTGGGCTCCTATTTCTTTTTAAATCTTTGCCCTGAAGAAGTTTTAAATTTAATTAAAAAAAAAAAAAA
>VZUA01083694.1:0-16408 GCA_013401035.1 Horornis vulcanius
CTCTTGGAGGCCCTTTAGGCACTGGAATTTAACTGAGAAATGCTGTTAATCCAAAAAAAAAAAAAAAAAAAAAAAAGTGCAATGTTTAATGCATTTTTCAGTCTTTTGGCCATTTCATTTTCGTTGCATGGATACAAATATTACAGAATTCAATCAAGAATTTCAGAAGCTCCATCATAAGTGATTTTTGGATAGCCAAAAATTGCTTCTGGGGGATCTTTCTAAACCATCAGCCATTGCAATAAGAGTAGGATTTATTATTTTATTCAGCACATAGACGTTACCTTGCATCTCTCAGCAGATGATTTCACTCTTTGCACTTCTCTCAGGGCTCCCTGAATCTCCCAACTTAATTTTGACTATTATGAATAATTTATTCTCCACAAACATTGCTTTGTCTCTTCTGTCTCTTTCTCAGTTTCCACTGCTGGTCCCTGTAAAGGTTCTGGGAGCACCTTGCTGTCACCCTTTTGGGAGTCTGAAAATCCCATGTTTAATACAGGCTATTTCCAATTGCTAAACTGTTTCCTAATCCATAACTTTCCCTGTTCCTGTTGTCCTATAACTTTAATTTTTTAATAGTGTCTCACTGGGGCTTTTGTAAGTAGCTTTTTGTGGTGTGTTATTCCCCAGTTTTGGACTCTTTAGCCACAATTGAAGGATTTGGGTTGAGTTATTTTGCTTCCCATGCTGTGTCTGTTTATCTGAGTGAAGGCACTGCAGCATTCCAGCCACTTTGCTTCATGAGAAAGGAGACATTGGCTAATTCCATGATAATCCTTAGGACACTTGTTAAAGATAAGGACAAGCCTTGTGCTGTTACACAGTGAGTGATTTGAATGCGATAAAGGATTTTCAAACACATCATGGACAGGGCATTCTAAGTTTTCTCTGACTTCTAAAGTAAACAATATTTGGTTTTATTGACTTTAGTATATATTTGCTTTCTCTTCCCTCATGAAGTTCTCTGGAAATGTCCAGTCTTTCCATACTTGGGATAAACATGGGGCAGACATGTATTTGCTATTTTTACTTTCTAGCTTGTTTAAGGTGTTCTGTAGTTTTGCTTAAGCTCTTCTTGGTTTGGATTTTGACTCATTTGCTTCCTATTATTTTGTTTTCCACTGAGCATCTTCCTCCCTGCTCTCTTGTTCTCCCATTTTTTGGCGGTTCTCTCACATTCCTCAAGCAGACCACAAGCAGAGTCTGTTGCCTTTAATTTTCCCACCTTGGGGCTCTTCTTACATGAAATGATCCATATTTTAAATCCTCCTGTGAAAAGATGCAAATTTCTATGCCACCCTACTCATTTTAGAGAACATTGGCTTTTTCCCTGTCCCAAATAAGATTTTATTCTTGGCAGGGAAGAGCTGAAGTGCTGTTTGTTTGCAGAATTTCCAGATGACTGACGGCATGCTGAGCCCTCAGAGTCCTCACAGTAAACACAGCTCTTGCTATTGGAAAAATACATCAGAAATCCCAAAATAAAGCAGGGAATGTACAGTATTCCCAAGTTAGGAACACCACGTGTGGCTTGTGATGGCAGTTTGTTTGATTCTGAGATGTGGGAGAAGTGATATCTTTCAGATGCGTTTCAGGGAGAGCCAGAACATCTTTTTTTTCCTTTTCCTACTCATCCGGAAACACTTAGGAATGAGCAATTCCACCTATTTTTCTTGTTGATGGCTGTTTTCTCCTGGTATAAGGAAATACTTTCCACTTGTATTAGACCATTATCTCACACGGATGTGGAGCAGATTTCCATTTGCTGTTCTTGGCTGGGAAGGACATCATGAGAGAAATCTGTGGGAAGCTGGGGAAAGAAAAAGAGAATTTGAAATGCCTTAAGCTGCTGACTTAGCCTGAAAGTTCCACTTTTTTGGGGGTGACTGTGGTGAGAATAACTAGGGAAGACACTGTGCCACTGATGAGGGTTGCTGCTGTATGATTATTTTTATTTGGGGCTGGAAAAGCCTCTTGATGCCAGTCAGATGCTGAACCCCAGGATGTTTGGATGTCTTTTGTTACTGTACAGGTGCTAAATCCCTCTCCCAGAATAATTCCCAGCTCTTTCACCTGTGTTTCAGGAAGCCTTTGAAAAGGGAGTTGTCAGGTCAGATTGCATTTCTTTAATAACTAGAAATCCCCTGGAATTTCTTGGTAAATACTCTGTAGGATATGCTCCTGGTATAGGTACCCAGCGAACTCTGGCCATGGAATAGCTTAAAAAGTAAATATATTCTTGGAATTACATTTTAAAATTGGTTTTCATCTTTAACTCGTTTTGAAGTTAAAACCTCATTATGAAAATTAAATTCAGGTTAAAGAATCAATTTTTTTTCTAGTTCTGCATTAAATGAGCTGCCAGAACTCACCTGGTGGTGACAGGTTGAGAAGAAACATTCTCTGAGGTGGCATCACTAAACTGCAGACTCTAGCCTAAAACTGTATTTTAAACATTAATTTGCATAGAATGCAGGTCCTGTCTTTCAGAAAAAAAAAATAATTACTTCTCCCCCAGCTGGCCCTATCTATGATGAGACTGCAGTGGAAAAGCAGGATTCATGCTTTGGAAAAAGGGGTGTTTGCCAGATTCTCATCTGAATTGTAAAGAGCAGCTTTGGCTTTGAAATCAGCCGTGAGTTCACGGTGCCCTTCCATGGATGAGTGACTGAAGGATGGATTTGGGCAGTGTTGTCTGTTTTTCTGGTAGTTTGTGTGACGTGGGCCAGTGCTGAACATAAAATCCAGCGGAAAATTCCCGCATGTGTTTTGTGTTGCTGGAAGTTCGGGTTGTGCTGGTTGGTTTAGAAGGGGACATTGAAACACGTGTTGGCAGCAGTTGAAAAGGAGAGTGTTTACTGGTCATCCCAACTGGTCTCATCCCAGGAAATAGCAACTGTTTATGCAGCTCAAACCACTGGAACACTTCTGGAATAGGGGAGCTCCTGCAGATGTCTCTAACTGGCATCTCAGTGAAGCACAAAGAAACTTTACCCTGTGCAAGGTGCCTTGGATGTGATGTAGAAATCTGAGGAATGAGGCAGGGTGAATTCCAGCAAGGCCATGACAGCCACGAGCCCTTTCTCAAATTGTAGCTGATTTCTGGGCCAGGGAACTCCTAAGTGATGCAGTTGGCTGATTTAGTGTGTTGTGGTGTTGTTTTGCTGCTCTGAACCAAGATCACTATGAAGAGAATGAGAATTGATTGTAGCACCATTGGGTTAATTGTACACTGGAGTTCCTGCCCTCAGAGTTGCTAAAAGTTTGTCTGGATTAGCTCAGGAGCAGTGCAACAGTCCAGTAGCATCCCTGTGGTCCCAAAGGCCCATATGTGGAAAAACTGTGGGATTTTGAATAAAAAATGAAAAGGAAATAGGCACACTCAGCATCTAAATACTTTACTCAATGTGCATCTTTTCTGCAATCATTAAATACCTTGAAAAGATCCCTTCCAACCCAAATCTGTGGATGATTCTGTGATCCTGATAGTGAGGAATGGTCAACTCTGCTGTTAATTGCAAAAACCAATGGAAGCTGAATTGGTGCAATCTGGTTGACCATCTTAGGCTGCTGCCTGAAAAGTTTCATCCCTTTATTCCAAGGCTCCTGAAAGCAGTTACTCTGGAGTCATTTAGCTGTAACATGACCTGGCTTGTATCAAAATGACAAGTTTTGACTTTACAAGAAGTTGCCAAATAGAGCCATCTGTTTTCTCATACTCTAATTGCTCATTCAGCCCAAACATCTCCATGGATCCAAGGAAAGCAGGGAGTGAGAGGGGCCAAGTGCTGATGGGCTGTTCTGAGGCTCTCGGTGTGCACTGAGGCTCCATGGCTCTCTGGCAGTGGGAAGCCATTCCCTGTGTCCTGTCCCTCCATCCCTTGTCCCCAGTCCCTCCCCAGCTCTCCTTCAGGCCCTGCCAGGGGCTCTGAGCTCTCCCTGGAGCCTTCTCCTCTCCAGGTGAGCACCCCCAGCTCTCCCAGCCTGGCTCCAGAGCAGAGGGGCTCCACCTCTGGAGCATCTCCGTGGCCTCTCCCTATCATTTAGGAATAGCCAAATTTCTTTGTTTTTCAAGGCAGATCTCTGTAATTTCTTTTGAGTTTTGCTTTAAGTTTATGTATATTTTGAATGTGGTTCCAATGATGTGAACAAGAACTTTTAACTTACTAATCTGTGAATTTGCACTGATTACTGACAGAGGTGTGAAAAAGAAAGTAAATCACACTTATCCTAATAAAGGGTGGATTCTGACCAGATACTGGGAAAAGAATTCTCCTCTGTGAGGGTGGTGAGCCCTGGCACAGGGTTCCCAGAGAAGCTGTGGCTCCTCTTGGATCCCATCTGGGGGTGGCACTGGATGAACACTGAGGCCTCTCCCAACCCAAATCAGTCTGGGATTCTTTATCTTTCCTTGTCCTCTTGCTGTGTTCAAACCTGGCAGTGTCTTTGTAGCATCTTTGGGTGAAATACCTGCTCTTGGCATGGTACTGCTGATCCAGCCAGCCAAGAGCTGTGGAAGAGTGGAGCTGGAAAAATGATCCCTCATTCTGCAAGTTCAGGGATCCATAGTGATTCATCTTCAGGCTATCCGCAGCTGAGGGAGCAGAGCGAGACCCAGCAGTTGCTGACGATGAGAGGTGGGGAGCTGCCAAGCCACAGGCAGTGGCATTCCCTGGATTCCCTGGCTGAAAGGCTTTCCTCAGCCTCCCTGCTGAAGAGAGAGCAAGTTTTTAGATGCTTGAAGGGCCTGTTCAGTGCATCTCTCCTGACTTCCTCTCGACCAGATGTGGGACTTCATGTGTAATGTCACCTTCAGGTCTGTAGCTTCCAGTTAAACCTATGCTTGTGCTTCACAGAGATCCATATTCCTGATATTATTGCATATGTTTTCCCCAGTAAAGGAGTCATGAAATCATTTAGAAATCTGGACAAGTTTAATTCTATGGAGCAGCTTTGGATTAAGCTGAAACCTCTGTTAGTTGATGTGTTTGGATTGACTGGTGATGGCTCTGTCAGGAGATATACACAGACCCATAGGAAGTCTCTAACTTGTCAGGAATATGTCGGATATATGGGATATGGACCAGCAGATCACCTCATTAACCCAGTCACCCCAAAATCCTGGTCAGGAGGGAGCCAAGCCCACCCCAGGTGCAGCACAACTTCCAGTCCTCTCCTGGGAAGTGGGATGTGGGCACAGACATCAGGGTGCACCAAGCCAGAGCAGGGCAAGATGTGTGGTTGCCCCAAGGCTGATGCTGAGACAGAAGCGATCTGCAGCCCTAATCACCAGCCACTCAACTGAGTGATTTGCCCAGGTTCTGTAGGATACAAAGCAGGATGTGTGAACACCCAGCCAAGGAGCTTTGCAGGAAATGATCCGAGGTCGTGGGCAGAAACTGCTGGAGCAGCTGTGAGCCTCTTTTTTTGGGAATGTTGAAAGTTCCCAAACCTTTCCAGGGCTGCACATACTCCCTGTTCTCATCACCCCTGGGAAAGTAAACCCCGGAGTTCCTGCTGCACATCTGAAGCCCTACTTTGTTTTTTGAGCAAACACTGCACAGCCTTAAAAAGCCCAACAGAACAGGATGCTTTTTCTTTCCTGGTGAAAGCAAGTGTTAAAGACTGGATTACAAGATGGGAAATGGAGTTGTATTTTTATGTGGCTCTTTTGTAATTGCAGGATTATGTTGAACAAAGATCCTCTTCAGCTACACCAGTATTTCATTCCCTTTGGATGCTGGTGACCCCAGGGCTTTCCTTACCACGTTAAACTCTCTGAGATGGAGTTTTTCACTCTATATTCAAGATGGAATTTCCTTTTTCTGCTTCTTCGTATTTTGTTAACCTATTTTAGGAATGATTTCTCTGGATTTATACCAAATATAGCAGCCATGACTCAGCCTCTGTTCCTGGTTTTGGACTCAGAGATGCACTTGCTGCTTTTGTATTCCCTCTGCCTCTGTAACTCCCCTCTCTAAGTTTCTAATCCAGTCCTCCTGCATTTCTCCAGGGGCTTCCTTCAGTTTACATGGCTTTCTATTGATCTCAGGATTTTCAAGATTGTCACAATATTTTATAAATGGGCAGCAGAGAAAGAATTCAGCACAGGGGATAGGACAAGAGTGGAATGGTTTTAAACGGAAGGAGGGTGAATTTAGATTAGATATTGGGAAATAATTCCTCCCTGTGAGGGCAGGGAAGCCCTGGCACAGGGTGCCCAGAGAAGCTGTAGCTGCCCCTGGATCCCTGGAAGTGTTCCAAGCCAGGTTGGACAGGGTTTGGAGCAACCTGGGATATTGGAAGGTGTCCCTGCACATGGCAGGGCTGGGACTGGAGGGTTTTTAAGGTCCCTTCCAACCCAAAGTCTGAGATTCCATAATACACTATATCCAGCTGGCCTGTTAGACTGTCACAAAGCCCTCAGCTGGCATTTTGATGTACCAGTGACAGATCTGGAACTACAGTGTGCTTCTGGCTGCTCTGGTAGTCCACGTGGCACCTATGGAGCAAAGTTCCTTGGAAGCTTCCTCCCCAGCATGACCAGTCCTCTGCTGGGGCCACGGTGGGGCTGTGGCCTGGCTGCAATCAGTAACCCATGGCACACTTTGTCCAAGAGCCATGGGCTGACAGGCTGCACACAGCGGGATGCAGAAGGCTGGAGAGGCACGGGAAGCTCGTCAGTGATGCCAGCTCTGAATTCCAAGGTGGTTCAGGGGCTGATGAGGACTCCTTTGAGTGCCCTCTTAATTGCTGGTAATTGGCAGCACAGCCTGAGGAGTTCTGTCTCTTGTTCAGTTCTCTGTTTCCCTGCTCTGATGTCTGCTGAAAATTTTCAGGATCAGATGGCAGGAGTGAATTGCAGATCAGGAGTTTTAGCATTTGTATCAAACATGCTCCAGCAGAAGGAGATCACAAGTCCTGGGGCAGCAAGAGCTCAGGAATGTAGCTATGGAGCTGCTGCTGTGGTGGGGATGGGAGCTCTGCTCTATTCCTTCTACAAGGCTGCCTTGACAGATCATAGAATCATGGAATATCCTGAGCTGGAAAGAACCTATGAGTATCAAAATCCAGCTCCTGGCCCTGCACAGACACCCCAACAATCCCACCCTGTTCCTGAGAGCATTGTCCAAATGCTCCTGGAGCTCTGGCAGCCTTGGGGCCATGCCCATTCCCTGGGGAGCCTGGTCAGTGCTCTGTCTGGGTGAAGAATCTTTTGCTAATAATAATATTGTGCTTCTGCCAAGATGTTCTCCCATGAAAATGCAGAATAAAATCCTTCCAAATTGATGTTCCTGTCCTTCAGCACCAGACCTCCCTTTCCAGCCCGTGGACAGGTATTTTACATCAGATAGAAGACCAGGAGAGGTGCAGGCCCACGTTTCATGTTTTTAGAGCTGCTTTTAGTGTTGGCTGAGCTGAACAAAGGAGGGATGTGAGAGCATCAATGGCAGCTTCACCTCAGCTCATCCACACCGAGCTGGAAATACCTGCAGGCTCATGTTCATTTAAAAACTAAGTGGGAGCAGGGGAAACCTGGGCTTCCTCTGCCAAGGGCTTAAACACCCACAGAACACACAGATGGACTGCTGCCTGTGGCAAACAGGCTGCCTGAGGGGGAAATTAAAAGTGCCACCCTAAAACCCTTTGTAATTGCATTTCCATAGCCCTCAGCCACACTGGGAGGACAAATCTGACACTGTTGTGCTGATACCGAAATCTGAGCACAGCTGGGGTTTAATTTCCAGAGGAAACAGAGGGGTGTGAAGTGCATCTTCCTCTCCCTGTTTTGTGTATCTTCCATCTTCCTTTGGAATTGCACTAGGGGTGTTTTGCACATTGAGAGATGCTGGTGGGACAGCACAGTCCCAGTAATCCCAGTGAGGGACACCTGTGCCCTGGGAAATTTATGTGGAAATACTTTATGGAGTGTCGTTCATTGTGCTCTGATTCTAAATACAGGCATCATTCTGTTTAAATTCACCTAGGTAAAAAGTGAGAATATATATTATAAGTGTGCTTAAAGGCATATTATTAATTGAAAACGAATAACCAGATTATTTTATAGTTATTGAAAGGGGTCAATTTGGGAAAAAGTGTAGAGAAAGGGTGACCTTGAGGAAGTGTCTTGCTGTGTAACGTTTGTTCTTTCTGAAGTGTGTATTCTCAGGCTCTCCAGATCGTAGAGGCTGTGGCTACTCTCACAATTTGCCCTCATTTTCTTTCCCTCAAGGACATTTTTTTCTCTCCTGTTGCCTGGCAATTCCTGTGAAGATTGCCCAGACCCTGCCCTGTGCTTTCCCTGTGTTCCCTGTGCCGGTCACATTGTCCAACATCTTAGGACTGCACTTCCAGAGGATGCACATCCAGTCTGGTTTCTCTCTTACCCACATCATGTGCTGCCTACTGGGCTGTTTATTATATATTTAATTCCTTCTAGATCCTCTGTTAGTTCTTCCTTGCTGTTGGAATCATCTCTTAAAGCTGAATTAATCATTGAACAGAAACCAGGAACTCAGTTGCTGTTGCTTATTAAGAGAATAAAACACATGCCACCAGTATTTCACTAAGCATCTTCTGGGAATACTGAGTTTATTTTCCTGGCATGGAAAAAAACCCTGTAAATTCAGTAAAAAACAGAGCAAATCTTACCTAAATTAGTCCCCTACCAGACTGGGGGTTTTGTCATAGTTATTATCAATTTGGGCATTGTCAGAGGACAGAGAAATCTGGAGAAAGGAAATCTGTCTCTTGAGTAGGTGATGTGCACCTGTTGTATGATTGATAGAGTTCATTTAAGATGAAAATTGAATTGTTAGGGAGAAATGATGGCAGAAAAAAGCCTTATTATGTACAGAGATGAGGCTTATCAGCATGAAAAGAAACGTGTCACAAATTGGTTGCAAATCAAAGGCCTGATTTTTTTTCTTCCTTTTCAAAAAGGCACAAATAAGGGTGTGCACTGTAAATCATGGAATTGCTGTGTAATGTGTGCTGGGATCTTTTGTGCAATATAAAAAGGCTTTTTCTCTGTAGAGTTTATAATATGAAGCTGTGAGGCTAAAGGCAACTCTGTGTGCTTAAACCAGGTGGGTTTATTCTGGCTACACCTAAATGTGTTGCAAAATCAACACTGAATTCTAAGAATAATTAAATTATCAGTCATAGGTACAGTCATGGAATTGTTAAACTTGGAAACAGCCTCCAAGGACATTGAGTCCAAATGACTCCAAACTGCACCAACAGTGCTGGAGAGGGACTTGGGACAAGGGATGGAAGGACAGGACACAGGGAATGGCTTCCCACTGCCAGAGGGCAGGGCTGGATGGGATATTGGGAAGGAATTGCTCCCTGTGAGAGGGGGGAGGCTCTGGCACAGAGAAGCTGTGGCTGCCCCTGGATCCCTGGGGGTATCCAAGGCCAGGTTGGACAGGGTTTGGAGCCCCCTGGGATAGTGGAAGGTGTCCCTGCCCATGGAATGGGTGGAACTGGATGGTTTTCAAGATCTCTCCCAACCCAAACCACTCAGTGATTTTGTGATTGTTTAACCTGCACATGGATGCTGAAGCCCTGGGTTTTCAAGAGGCTCCTTGGCTTCTTGACCTTGCAGCCAGGAGGGATCGATTTGAGATGAGTGCAGATGTTCACGTGGGAAGGCCGATATTTGCTTGGCTGCTTCAGACTAAGCTTTTCCTTTTAAACATTTCCAAGAGTCTTCCAGGACTTTTTTTAACTGTTTTTTGGCTGTCAGCACTCACTGTTATTTTAAGGAAGAAGGGAATGGCTCCTCTGCAATTTCTGCCATGCCATTCATTGCCCAAACTGGTCCTATTCCCCTGATGGAAAACAAGGAAGCAAAGCTGGTTTTTCCAGCTGTCACAGGCTGGGATTTAGTACTTTTTTTTTTCCTGATATAAACTGCAAGCTGTAAGCTCCTTCAGACTTCTCTTCCCACTCTTTAGTTTGGGAAGGTATGTCCAGAAATCTATGAAGAGTGTTAATTGTTGACTTGCTCATGGCCTTTCAGCCCTTTCCTTTGTGTTGCTGCAAAAGCATTCCTGGTTTTGGCTTCCTGGGCTGCGTGTATTCACTGGAAACCTGAAAGAGTGTTTAGGTGAATAAAAGCACTGCAAAATCCTCTGTAATGGCAGGCTGGAAAATTCTTGGCTTTTCCAGTGGTTATGAAATATGAATATGCTAATTGAGTGCTTATTGCCTGTGTTAGAGATCATGCCATACATGCACTGATTATTGGCTCCTGTCCCTTATGCAGTCTGCCACTAACCTCTGGTAATTCCTGTATGGAATGTTTGACTTGTTTTTGAGGCCTAGGACAGCTTTCCAGACATCTGTAGCCTTTATTTAAAGATTTCTATCACGGTCATCTGTGTAAGCTTGCTTTCTGTTGTGCTGGTTATGTGTTGTTTTACTGCCTATTTCTGCAGGATTAGGCTCAGAGTCTATGAAAGAAATGCCAAGTAGGACAGAATTCCAGTAGGATTTGAGTTGGATAAGTACTGGAGCAGTAGGGCATAGGTGCAGAATCATGGAATCCCAGACTGGCTGGGGTTGGGAGGGATCTTAAAGCTCATCCAGTGCCACCCACTGCCGTGGGCAGGGACACCTCCCACTGGCTCAGATTGCTCCGAGCCCCCTCCAGCCTGGCCTGGAAGGATGTTAGCGTTCCTGACAGGGAGAAGGATGCTGAAAGATGGCTCTTCTGCCCAGGAGCACAGCACAGGTTGGTCATGGAGACCCTTGGATTTGGGATGTGGTGACCAGGCAGTGATCCCTATCAGCACAGCTTAACCTTTGGGAAAACAGTGCCAAGCTGTTGTGGGCAAGGGGAGGGGAGCAAGCTGTAGAACAGCTGATCTCCACTTCCACTTAAGTCTTTGAGGGCTGGACATGATGAAGTGAGTCTTTTACATTTCAAACAAGTATTTAATTTCATATTTTCACTTTGAACAATCTTTATTTTGAAGGCTTGTAATAATAATTGCAACACCACTGCCTTTGGTGTGCATCCCTGGTTTGTTTGTTTGTTTTTTCTTAAGGCTGAGCTGTCCCATATTTCCTTAGGAAGTTAAACCCCTGTGTGAGCTCTGTCTATGATTGTTGTGAATTTCTTAATGTCTTAATTTGTGTTCTGTTTGTTCATCACTTGGCAGCTTTCCCCCCAAAAGCCAGCAAGCAGTACCAAGTTGCCCCATATCTTTTCTGGGTTTTGGTGGGGCACATCAAGCCCAGCATAAATCTGGAGTCTCTTTTACTCCTTCCATGTAGCTTGGTTTCCAAATGGAGTGAGGGAATGCCACCGTCTGCCTGTCCTCTGGATGGGAAAGACTTTCAGGCTCCTGGGCTTGTTAACACAGAGCCTCTTGCCAACACAAAATTACAAAAAGACGATGATAAACAAACTTCTTGCCAAAGCTCCCTTTCTGCTGACAGATTTAGTCTGGGCCCTCCTTCATCTTCCCCGGTACTGCTTTGTTTCAGAACGAACATTTCAAAATATTTAAGGAAGAAGGGACTCTTAGGGAGGATTGATCCCTCCGTTTGCACTGTTCATCTTCCTGTTTCCCAGTCTCTGAACCCCATCTGGGTCCATCCATCAACATGAGCAGAGGAAGAGAAGAGGACAGGGAGAGATTTGCTGTGCTGCCTGATGGGAAAGTGGGGCTGGAGCTGCTGTTCAACCCTGCCTTGGATTTCCAGTCTTGACCAGAACAGAAATCCCAGAAGTGACCAGAAAACAGGAGCTGGGTGAAGATTGCTAGAGAACACTAAAGGAACAGCCATGGCTGGAAGTGACAAATTACAGCCAAAACCTGCAGCACAGTGGATTTGACCAAATAAAGCCCAGGGAAGCCTGACCCATCTGTCATTAAAAGGACATCTCTGCCCTCATCTAATTTTAATTCCAGGAATATTATCTTGCTGATGTGCCAACTTTGTACGGTGTGATCGACTCCCAGACAAATTTAGATGTTTATCCTGTTGCAATCCATGGGAAGGAGTGATGTTTTCAATATTTGGGATGTGGCTTCAAAGGGATTCTTGCATTTTGGTGGAGTAATTATAAAAATGGAGGGAGTGTAATTAGTGGTAGTGGTTGGAAATTTTGGAGCAAAACATAAATTAAAGCTTGTCTTTGAGGATAATGTGATGGAAAATGGGTATTACACCTGAATCTTGGTCCTGCCAGTATGGTCTGGTTTACCTTAGAATCATGGAATCATTTAGGCTGGAAAAGTTCTCTGAGGGCATTGAGTCCAGCTGTGAACCCAGGCCAAGGCCACCACTGACCTGTGTTCCCTGAACACTTCCAGGGATTCCAGTGCTTCCAGTGAGCTCACCCTTGAAACCTAAGCTTCTCTTAGGAGAAGGAGCAGTGGTTGGCTGGGAGAAAGGTCTAAAGCAGCTTGAGAAAGCTCAGATAAGAAAGATAACTAAGAATATTTTGGTTTGTGTTTTTGTAATGACTGGGTGATGTTGCGGGATAGATGTTTATAATCCAGACTTTTCCTGGTGGCCAACCAAAATCTCCCAAGGCAGTGCTTGTGGAAAGGAAGGAGCAGGGAGAAGTGTCTTCAAGCTGTGTGTTCCAGGAAGCCTTTTCAGCAGAACATAATGAAGTAGGATAGGGAAGATGAAAGAATGGAGATAATCAGCTGGAGGAGGCCGTGGCTCAGTCGGAGAGCACAGAGTACAAGAGTACAGCAGGGTTCATCTCCAAAGGGAAAGTCAGCAAGGCCTCAAGTTAGAGAAATTAATAGGAATATATCAAGGAAGTCATTTGAGAACTGCTGAGAATGGTTTGGGACTCACTGGGGCAGATATGTTAGATCTTTAAAAAAATACATGTATTTATTGGTTACCTGCTGGTGAAACCCATCAGACTTGCAGATAAAAAGCTGTGAATTTGCAGCAAGGAATTCATCTGCATTAAGACATTTTCTTCTCTGGAAACAAGTTAATATAGCTGTGCCAGAATAGTTTTGTTTTTCTCATTCTGAAATTTCTTGTGGGGGAACTGGTTGAAAGCCAGGTTGAATGGGGCTTGGAATAACCTGGTGGAAGGTGTCCATGCCAATGGCAGGGGCTGGAACTGGATGAGCTTTAAGGTCCTCCCAGTCCGTGAGTCTATGATTTAATCATTTCTCATTTGTTTAGGCTCAGAGGGAGGTTTGTGTAATCTCTGCCTAATTCAGATAGGCAAACACAATGTGCAGATATTTTGCCACGCACATTCAGGTTCACCTGTGCAACAAGTGATCTCGTCTTCCTAGCCCTTTTCAGGGAGGACAGGCATTTCTTTACAATATTTCAATATGCAGTCTATAATATCAAATTGAATTAATAGCTGAATTATCATTTTTTGATCCTTTGGCTTTTGAGCAGATCATAAACTTCAGCAAATGAAAGGTTGAGATTTTTCCTGCCTCAGCATTTAGTTTTTGGTCAGTCTGAGGTCAGCAAATTCCAAAGTCAAGAGCTGCATTGTGCTTATAAATTATCCATTTCATTTTTCATACGATGAAGACAAAAGGGCTTGTTGCTGTTAGAGATGTCAGGCTTTTCTCGATTGGAAGTGTGCAGATTTATTTAGTTCTTCATCTCAGTAGGTGATGAGAATGTGGCTCCTTGGGGTTTTGTCTCCCAGGATACTCTCCTGTGTCTCCTCAGTAAAGATCTGAGTGCTCCTGTCCTGGTTTGGAGGTGGATCTGGTGGAAGATGCTGCAGGACTGTGAATTTTCGGATCACCTTTGTTTTCCCTTTGCTGGTTTGTGAGATCAGGAAAGGTCAAGTGCTGTAGTGAAATCCCTTGCTCCAAGGCATTTCCATGAGGTTTAGTTCTTACCCTCCACTGGGGAGGTTGACATCAGCTGGGAGAGCTGGGGGTGTTCACCTGGAGAGGAGAAGGCAATTCCTGGGAGAGTGGAAGCTGTCCCTGCCCATTGCAGGGGTTGGAGCTGGATGATCTTTAAGGTTTTCCCACCCAAACCAGTCTGGGTTTCCACCTGTCAACCTGATGTGTTCACATTATATGAAACCCTGTTACATTTCTCTAACAGGTTCAATATTTTGTTTCACATGAGAGATGTTCAATCAACTCTGGAGTTAAGGTGTTGCTAAAAAAGGAATAAATTAAAGCAGAAGCTGCTCATTGTGGAAACGAATCTCCAAGCTTGTGCCCATTGTCCCAGACTTTTTTGGGGAAAGGTGGGACATACCCCTGTAACTTGCCTAAATTAACCTTTAACAGATGAATTGGAAGGTAATTTAATTATTGTTTGGCAGATCCCAAGTGAGGGTCAAGCTTCAAACGACTTAAGTGAAAAATTGTCAGAAAATTAGTGGAATTTGCATGGAGTGTAAGGTCAGGAGGCCTTTTCATGTTCAAGGAGACTTTGGCTGAATATTATTAGCATGCAATTTGTATAAAATTCATTTAAAGAGGTGATGTGCAGGTCAAGGAAGAAAAGTATCTCTTTTCTTTGTTCATAGTCTCTCATGTTGGTTCTGTGCCACCTGATGTGAAATAAATGACTTCTGGCACACAGAGAAAATACCACCTCTCTCCAGAGTGTTGGGAATGGGTCTCTCAAAAGGCATTGCATCCCAGTACCACAAAAAACAAGGCAATGGGAGTTTAAGTGGAAAATCACCTTGACACAAGGAATGATTTGAAAGAAAAAGGGAAAAATGTCTGTTGTTCAGAACAGTTCTCATTTCCACTGTTTACTCTTTTCTTTTCAAGTTCAGAGCTACTGTTTAATTTTTGGAGAGCCTGAAAGACTCACCTGCCCATGTCACTGTTTTAAAAACCCTGAAAAAATATATTTATTTTTCTGTTTGTAAAGATTTCATTCCTTTGTTCTGAAAAGATGATAGGGGAAATCCTCGATTTTCCATGCCTTCTTTATTCTTTAGGTTTTATACTCGGTCAGAGGTTGGACTTGATGATCTTGGAGATCTTTTCCTGCCATAATGATGGGGGTTCCAAACCCCCCAGTGGAGATGGGGGATCTGGGCACGGTATTTCCAAAGGCACAGAGTAAGCCAGTGATGGAGGAGAACAGTGGGGTGAGGTGTTCCTGGTGTCCTGTGTCTGCGGGAGTTTGGCCATGTGGTGATTCCTGATTCCCAGGCATGGGGGACACACTCATAGAATCACAGAATCATTAAGGTTGGAAAAGCCCTCCAAGATCCTGAAGTCCAGCCATTCCCTAGCACTGCCAAGGCCGCAGTGACCCATTCCCGACCTCCCCTGTGGTTCTGTTTGCCCTTCATGTGGAGCAATTCCCTGGTGTGATGGGAGTGTGTCTTGCACTTTCAGGGGAAGGATGAAATAGATGAAAACGTAACCAGGTTACAGCCACAAAGTATCCCGAGACTGTTTGCTAGCAGCTTATTCCCATGGCATTCCTGCTGGAGTTACTCCTTGCTGGAGTCTCTCGGAGCAACTGAGCGTCGCTGTCTCAGGGATTAGGAAGCACTGGAAGCTCCTGCAATAGAGCAGCACTGGTGTTTGTCTGTTTATAATTAATTTTTAGTAGTCTTTTTGTTGGGTATTCATGGCCACAAGCGAACTCTGCAGGTTCTGGCGGTGCAGGAGGTTTAATTTTGCTAATCCTGTTTTATTCCCATTTCAGTGTAGCTGTTTCAATGCCACAACATGGTGCCTGCAATGAATTTCAAATATATTTTCGGATGGCATTGTCTTGCAGAATGGGAGAGAAAATCATCCCTCCCAAATGCCGTTTGCAGGGGCTCTTTCCTGCTGTCTGGAAATCCCACCCTGCATACAAAGCAGGGAGGAAGCACAAACCTCTTCCTCACAAGCTCTCAAGCTCCCACCACGATTACAACCTTTTTATCTGGGATAAAAAGCATTTTCTTTCATCCTTCTCAGGAAGAATGTTTTGCTTTTACCATTAGGTACAACACCTAATGCAAGCCACACATACGCAGTCTTTCTTTTTCCCAAATTATGATTTTTTTATACTCTTTACACACACAAGAGTACAGATGAAATGATGCTGGCATTGAAAAGGCACTTTAGAAAGGCAGCCGTGATTCCAGCCCTGTCTGGGAGCAGGTCCAGCTATCACTGGGTGGTTTTTGGGAGGAACAATGGAAAGGTGAAGCGCTACCCTCATAAATTTTATTTCATAAAATCACAGAGTGGTTTGGGTTGGAAGGGAGGTTAAATCCCTTCCAGTCCCACCCCTGCCATGGTTAGGGACACCTTCCACTAGATCTGATGCTCCAAGGCCCTTCCAACTTGGCCTTGGGCAGTTCCAGGGATGGGGCAGCCACAGCTTCTCTGGACAGCCTGATCTTACACTGATCTTCTTAATGCTCTGCTGTGTGTTAGTGAAGCCACTGATGGAATTC
>VZUA01083707.1:0-13708 GCA_013401035.1 Horornis vulcanius
TCAACCAAAGTCCTCGGTGAGGATGTCAGTTCTACGAGGCAGCACCACATTCCCCTGTTCTCAGAAAACACATGCTAATTCTGCAACTGTGCAGGGTGGGTTTGGACAGCACTAGTCTGCAAAGTGCTGTGCCATCATTCAGTGATCTCAATACATCACAAGAGTTAAACTCACTCTGAGACTGTTTTGCTTTTGTTTTGATTCATTAGTTAAAGAGGCACCTGTCTTAATTAAACTGATTAACAACCATTAGGTCTGCCTGCTCTGTTCCCATGTGATTTCCATTGTCACCTTTCTAACTGAGAAGAAAAAGCTCAGCTCCCAGAACCAAAGATAAGTTACCAAAAAATGCCCACACAGAGCAAGATAATCTAGTCCAGACAGGTCAAATCAGAGCAAGGAGAAGGCTTCTGCTTATGCTGCTGCCTCTGCTAAGATTTCAGTGGTCAAATGAATTACGAGCCTTGCCAGGGAAGAATTATTCACTTCACAGCTATTTTGTAAAAATGCCATATTTTACTGTCGCTATTATGTTAAGAATAGATAATTTTCAAGCCCAGTATCCTCTTCCAACACTCTGTCAATTTGTAGAATGTACTGTAGATCCTGTGTGTGTCACAGCTGTGATGCTGCAGAATGAGAAGCTGGTCTGTGAAACCCTCCCAGCCTGTACCTATTTTGACAGAAACAGAACCGGGTCCTTCGCCTCTCCCTCCTCATTACTGATAAACCCTGCTTGCAGCATGTTCTTCAAAAGAGCTGCCATGTAGAAACACTGACATTTGGCAAGAGAAAGCTTCATCCAGAATTATGATCTCATTTGCATATGTCTGCAACTGAGATATCTGAACAACAGAGTTTGTCAAGTAAACATGAACAAAGCACGATTCAATAAACCCTGTCTGTTAATAACCAACATCTGTGACTTTCACAAATTATGCACTACAGTAGATCACAAGGAGTTAGCAAAAAAGGAATGTGAAAATGCTAAACTGCATGAAATAATACAGATAAATAACAATCAACAGTCTTACCACAGAGCAAGTCTCTGCTCAATTTCCTTGAGAAAACCAGTGTGAAATTTGTGCAAAGGTTCGAAGTTGGAGAAAATTAGATTTTTCAGTGTTTCAGGCATGCAATCCTCTTTACTCACTGCACTCTGAAACCACTACAAAGGAAAAAAAGAAGCAAAATTATCAGTGGGTGGAATGCAGAAGGTATGATCATTTCTGTCTTAATGTAACTAACCCAAATACTCCTAACAGCTAAGCTAACAAGGATCTTATTTAGCTGGCACTAGGAATACAACCCAAACTACCCCTGACACTCCTGTGTGCTGAACTGGTGCTCTCATCAGAGATCAGACCTTGCACAGCCGAAAAAGGAACTCCCTTCCCCTTTGCCATCACTGATCAAATCCTGAAAATTCTTTTCAAATCCCAACTGGTTAGTCAATAAAAACTGAATTTGCAAATGCTTGGGGTGCAATAGAAGGAGCATTACAATACTTGTAAACAATTCAGTAAAAGCAGGAAAATATGCTCTGCATTTTCTTCTTGCCGAGTTCCGTCTGAAATGCCTTTGGCAGGAGCTGGTTCAGTAAGCACCCACACCCACATTGCTGTCTGCAAAGCCAACAAGTGGAAGACACTGCTATCACAAAACAGGAGCAGCAGTGCCAGGCACTGTAAAGACTGAAACAGGCTCCTGCTCAGTCTTGCTCCATATTCTCTTTATTTCACCCTAATAGACTATGGGTGACATAAAACCATAGGACTGGGCAGCTTGCCAAGGTAGTAATGCCTATTATCTTCAACATGGTAACACTGCTCACTCTTCACTCCCCTGAGGGGCTCCAGCTATCTGTGATTGACTTCCAGCAGTGCCCACAAGGCTGTTGGGACCATAGAAGACTGCTAGAGCAGTCTTGCTTGACACCACATCAGCTGGAGCTGAGCCAGACCTGGGATAAAAAGAGATCCCTCCCAAGCTTCCCTCTCCCCTGCTTTATCCCAGCACCAAGCAGAGCTAAAGTTGAAGCTCATCTATCAAGTCTCAAAATTCATGCACAGCAATTGTTCCTTTTCCAGCTATGTTAGCTACTTGTTCACTTTCAGTGGCCTCCTGGGCCAGTCATTTGTGGAGCACAGCTGATACAGCTGTATGCTAATCATCAGGCCCACCCCTCTCGGTGACCCAGCAAATTCAAATTTGCCTACCACAAGAATGAAGGATGGGGTGGGAAACGGGCTTTAGCTCTGAAGAGCTAAAACTTCTTGTTTCTGCAGCCACTGGGTGAAATATTAGATGAAAACAGCATATCTGCTGTTGAGACTGCAGCAATGACTGCAAAACTGTCCCACAGAGCCTGGCCTCTTCTCTTAGCAGGGTGGCTTCCCAGAAAGAAAGGGTAAGTAGCAGTGGGGCCACAGCTACCCTGTTGCCTGTAAAAACCATATTGGCTATATTGGCTCTGTCTAAGCTGGGGTCTGATTACCTGCATCTGTCCCGTGGGATCCTGGAACAGAAGCTGAGGAGAAAGCGTGTTCCTGGTTCCCAACTGCTCCCTACACTCTCCCCTGAAGCATGTCCTGCTTACCACAACACTCAACACATGAGTGAGCAGTGCACCTCACTGGGTGATTTAAGAGGTGAGAGGTCTGGAGCTGGCCAAAATGCCATGAAAGGGTTTGGATTCAGTGCCATTTCACAGAAAAATGGTTATTTTAGACCAGACCTTGCATACATTATTCTTGCAAGTGAAACAAGACTGTTGCTGTGTGTGCAAAGATGGCAGCTATTTGCCTTGGTGATTTTAACAATCACACTCTGATCAGATGCTACAGATGAATGACTCATTTAACATACAATTTCACTTTCTGAAAAATCAGAATCATTCAAATAGGTAGTTCACAATATCTCATGCTAAATGGAGGGCGTTTAATACAGCAGAAAACGTTTATATGTGCCCCTAAGGAGCTACTTCAGTTTTCAGAGAAGCCATTGAAAACCCACAGGCATTTTTAGTAACTATAACCACAAAGCATGAGAGCAAGAAAATATAACTGAAGTGTGTCCCAAGTTCCTCAACCTGATACAGTTTCTTAGTGCATGTTACTAACCACAGAGCAAACCTCTACGCTCTGATTTTCTTGTTATTGCCTCCCTGGAGGAGAACTCCTGTGCACAGCAAAGACTGTGCATAGTGCAGAATATCAAAGCAGCAGGGAACAGCCCGGATGTTAAATGGAGCAGATGAAATACCACCAGTGACTGGAGCCTCACGTGCCCCGTGAGTAACGCTCAGCAAACATACCGATGTGATGACTTCAAGGTCCTTCAGGTATGTTCGCTCCGTAGTCGCCACTTCTTTAGCAATGAAGTAAGCCTTCTCAGTTGGGAACCTCTGTAAATTGCAAGCACATTAGGTTTCCCTCTGCTTTTACGGAGAAAAAGAAACTGTAGATAATAAATCACAAAGAGAGTTACAAACCAGTGACCCTTGCTTGTGGTTATGCTGTGACTCATGCTTGAATGTTCCTAAGTCCTGAAGCCCTAAAAACAACCCTTCCTTGCAAACACAAGAGAACAAGAACTTTCTGTGGGTTTTTGAGAGACTTCTTTTTCTGCCAAGATGATTTCTACTGCTTTGGGGTGCTGATGGCCCTTTCAGTTTATTTCTGGAGCAGGAGATACTGTGAAGCTCATGAAGAAATCCTTTGCAGGCTAAATGACCATTTGAATCAAATGTCAAACTTGACAAAATGTGTCTGATTTTTGTAAGTTTCATCATCAGGATGGTAATCCACAGGAAAAATACTTCCAAAAAAATTTTCAAACCTGTAAGATTTTCTTGGCTGGACAACCTAACAGTGAGAGAGGGAAAGGATTTCAGATTAAGCTACAGATTTAAAATTTCTTAATTCTGAAGAGCCAAAGGAACCCAGCTGATCTTCTGTGTTGCTCAGGAAGCAAAAATTAAGAAAAAAAAAAATTCCATAGATATTTTTCCTTTGTTTCCTCCCTGAAGACTAACGATGCAGAGGAAGCACTGTGAACGCCCTGCGAAGGGAGTCTGTGTGGGCATTTCCTAGTCATAACGCATCCCCATAAGAACCATCATCTGCTGGAGTACACAGTCACTGGCTGCTCTATCTTGGACTGGCACAGAGAGTCCTGACTCTATTACCTGATTCTCAGATTTTCTTCTCAAATTTCTTTCACACATCTTGCTAACTATGCACAGTGGGAAAAGAGATCTTCCTTACACAAACTCCCACTTTCCAGCAAAGCCATCAGAGTTTCTTTCTCCCTCTCGAGATGTTCCAAGCAGAGGAGAAAAAAATGACCACAGAAGGACAAAAGGAAGACCCTCTCACCCAGCAGCAGAGGAGGGATGAGCCAGCAGGGACCCAGAACACCCCCACCTCAGACAAACACTTTATCTTCAGAAAGCAGCTTTAGATGTGATGCTCCCTTACAGTTTTGCTGCAATGATGGGTCTGAGCCAAACATTCCCAGCTGAACGCTGCAGGCTGTAGCTCAAAGAGAGCATTTTCTACTCCCACAACCAGATGCTCCCAGTGGTGCTCCCAGCTGAGACAGACTGGAGAGCCTGGGTTGGATACTCCCACAACAGGCTCAACACTGTTCCTTTTCTTTCTGTCACCTGGAAATTTTCTCTCCAGTAAGGCAATGGAGCTGACTGTTCTGTTACAACAAACTACCAAACTCCACTCCTTAAAAGCAAGTTAGATTTATAGGAGACCCATCCAAACAAGCTCCCGAGGTTGCAACCAACAGGAATGACCCAGATTTATCACAACACATCAGAGAGAAGAGAAACAAGACTGACTTCATTTGCCTTACCTTTCTTTTGACCTCTTCCTCATCATCAGCCCTGATGCACGACGGGTCATTCAGCAAAGGGCTGACCAAGGGAGATGACTGCTTGGCATCAGGGCTCAAGTTTGGAGATAAAGTCATATTTGCCACTGATGGTCCTCCTTGGGAATTGATGGAAAGCTCTGAAAGGTGAGGGCTGCCAGTCAGAGAACCTGCTAAGAAAAATGATAAAAGAGAAATCAATTAGGACAAGCTTTCTCAAGGAAGTATCACAAGGAGTTATAATCTTAAATTGCAGCATGTGAAATTATGCTAGAAGACATAGCCATCAGGGTCCTCAAACTTGCTGAAATGGCCTTGAAGCCAGAAGAACTGCATCCACCTGCATTCACCATGGGACTGGTTAAGTGTCTTTCAGCTGATAGCACTGGCTGAAATTACTATCTCTGCAGGGAAGGGATCAAGGCACAGATGACTGAGCTGCAGTTCTTTACCGTAGGAGTGGTGAGGCAGTAGAACAGCTTGCTCTGGGAAGCTGTGGCTGTCCCATCCCTGGCAGTGCTCAAGGCCAAGCTGGATGGAGCTCTGAAAAACTCAGTCTAGTGTGTTCCTGCCCATGGCAGGGGGGTTGGAGCTAGGTGGTCTTTAAGGTCCCTTCCAACCTAGGCCATTCTATGATTCTAAACATCAACTTAATAGAAAAAATTTCATCATTGTAATCCACTCTATAAAAGAGAAGAAATGCAACAATACAGGAATTGTTCCAGGAGTGCCATTCTTTCCAGCAAAGCAGAACTTCAAACACTCAAATCAGTACTTCATAGGGAACTACAGGACACAAGTTAGTACAAATTTATCTAGTTGAAGTCTAGAGAAAAAGGATGACTTTCTACAGCAGTGTTGCTGCTAAGATCAGTCAGATCTAACATGAAGGGAGAAAACTACTAGTACCCCAATTTCTACACACAACACGAGTATGTATATTATACCTTGTAAGTCTTTCCATGCTCCTCTGATTGTTTGGGATGGAAATGCTAGCATTACATTTACATAAGAAAAGCAATACTTTTAATGCACAAAGCATGACAATTTCAGATTTTCACAGATATAAAGTCCCATTTCATTTTGGATTAAAAGTATTAAAAAATCAGACAATTAATTACACTTCCATAGATTCATATACACTACATTAAATTACTGAAATTAGCATTTTGTCTTCTGGGAGGCAGCCAGATTAATGACTGCACAGAAAGTTTGCCAAAAATGCCCAGTGTTCTCCCAGTTATCCCCTCCTCCATACATCTGAAAATCTAAACCTGTTTTAGAAGAAGAATCTGTCATGTGGAAGAACATTTACAGTCTGTGCCATTTTGGCATCATACATTAAAATCCAACCAAAAAAAAAGTGACAAGCTCTTGACTACCACAGCTAACAGGCTCTCTAAGATTAAATGTAAAACACATACATCGCTGTATATAATTAGGGTCAAATACAATTTACTATCATGTGATTATGTCCTCCCTAAATTATGATAGGTAAATGTTCCTGTTGCTAAAAAACCACAGCTGAGATACTCCAGTAAATATAATATAAAATAAATATAATTAGGCCAGTAGTAAAACCTATTTATTTTCTGGAAAAACTCAAGATTTATTGCTAGAACATTAATGTTTTCCAGTTCCAAACCAGTTCACGTTTATAAATCATTCCTTTGAAAAGAGAAGGAAAAAACAGCACAGTTATCAGTTTATGTAATCATGACACTTATGTAGCCTATTATAAATCAAAGTCAAAGCAGTGTTTGTCTGAAATAAAGGTCTGTATTATTACAGCCAGCAAGAAAGGATTTACCAACAGTTTCACACTAAATCAATGTTCAGTGAAATTTGAGAAAATGCCACAGATTGTTACACAAATGTCAATTTTATTGACACTAGCACACAACTGTATACAGTATTTTCCAAAGAAATGGAATTCATCATTGAGAAATAGTGAAACAGATTAATAGCAAGGTTGTAAGGTTAAAAGTACTTAACTACATTACAAAAGACATAAGAAAAGCGATATCACCTCAAACGTGGAAACAAAGAAATTCTGGCACTATGCCTGTCATACGACAGCGAATAAATGATTTGCACCTCTGTGAGAAGTTCACAGCATTGTAGTCTAGAAGTTAAATAGCACCTATCTGTCATAGATTTAGATATATTGACATATCTACCTACCTATCTATAATCCTAGATCTAAGTTCTGATGTATTGTAACTTTTATCAGTACAACTCAAGTATTTCAAACTACAAAATATCAAAAGGACAATGACTTAGAAAGATGCCCTATCTTACAGTTGGAAGACATTAACCTGGGGAAAGTACCACAAAAAATGTGCCTGGTGGCTCACAGCACTGCCTGTACACCCGATTTAATGATCAAAGACTTTGCATGTCAATGCATCACTGACATTCTCAAAGTTACTCTGCAGCAGGATGAAATGCTGCATCCTCCCTTTTGGTACCAATGTGGGCATGAGCAGTGACCAAACCCAACCACCACCACCACACAAGCAAGAGCCCAGACAGACCCCACCTGCCAACACACCGAACAATTGGAACTATTGGAACTAGTTTATAATAAAGTGGCTGCATTACAAAAGAGCATCAAAATGTTCTTACATTAGTACATTCTGGGGCCTAATTACAACCCACACAGCCATAGGGTATCAACACACTGGATGTTGCTCTGGGAAATGTGGGAAACAAGTTTGTTTCGGTGTGAAAATGCCGGTAAGCCATAAGAAATGAAAATGGACATTCTTCCCTCCCACATCACCAGTCAATCAGGACGCGTGCCGTGCTGGTGGGTCATGGCAGTGCTGCAAAGCTACTTTCTCTTTTTCACAGAGGTGAGGAATAAATAATCTGAATTAACAAAGTACTCCATCAGATCTCCTGTCACAGTATATTCATACAGGCTCTACTCATCAACTACATACTGCATAATATAAACAGAAGCAGAAGGGAGAAGACCAATCCTATTTACAAGGTACTGCAAACCCTTACAATTCACCCTAAAGGATTCATGTATTGATAGGCAATTATTAGCATGCCATTTGCCAGATAGCGAATGCTACTGCACACTGGAGGCCTAAATGGTTTGTAGCTGGTAACATGGAATTGTCTTTGCCCATATTTCAAGTGATTTTTATTTAGATTCAGATTTGGGCCATCTTTCAAATTTAATGGAGTCAGCTGTATACACACAAACCAAGAGAAAGTACAAAAGAATGTTTATCTGAGGATTATTTAAGTATATACTAAAATTAAATCCCTGGAGGAGTGGATAGGAATTATTATCTATGTGTTTCAATTATTTTCTAAGCATAGGTTTAAGAAGAGACACCAACACTGGTTGATGACAGTGGCAAATAATGAGAATGCACTTTACCATGGCATGCCAGACTGGCCCTCCAATGTCAAAATACCAGGGGTGGTTTTTAGCTCCACTGAGCCAGTCTACTCTCCTGACACCAGAGAAAAGTGCTCCAGAAGGGAAGGTGGCAAAAGAAGCAAAACTTGATTGAAATCTAACTTGGGGAAAAAAAAAAAAAATCTGTGAAATGACAATGGCATTTTACATGGCCACAGGAGATGAAAGTATTGGTCATCTTCCTAGCTTTACACGTGTCTCAAACCACTCCCCACCAACATACGTATTCCATGTGCCACGCAAAAAGAAGCCAGCAGCTAGAATCAAACACTTAATAGCTATACCTTTGTCAAAATGCACATCAGTAGCTTGCTGCAATTTGTTGGTAGGAAGGCACAGAGTGCTGGCAAGCAGTGGGTGCCCTGCCAGAGAGGGACAGGCCGGGCTCTGCGCTCGGCCACCAGATGTGATCCATCCCACTCATTGTACCTGCGTTACTCTTGGCTCCTGTCACATACAGCTGTGAATGCACAGGGGCTGAGGCTGGTGCCTGTGGACTGTCGGGCTGAGTGATGCTGCTTTAAACACAGCTTGTATCAAAGGAAAAACAGTTAAAATTGGTACTTTCCAGACGATAAAGGAAGTTTCTCCCAGACGTCAATTCACATCATGGGTAACCTGAACTGCCTGCTGCCTCTTTTTTGACTACATAGGCAGCATAAGATGACTTGAAATCCCTGGTTAGAAACTAAACTAACAAATGGGAGCTCCCCTCTTTGTAAGGGAGATAAATGGGACTCAGTGAATCCTGAAGATATTCCTCCTCCATTCTTTTTTTCTCCAGAAACTGCAGAATAACAAACTCGGGCCATTTAGTTCTGCATTTGCTTCAAAAGGGGCAGTTCCCATTCATACACACTGTTTTTCAACAGAGAGGAGGAGGACAGCAGTGTTAAGATGCCCACGGGAATGTTCCTTTTCTGTGGAGTACCAAGAAGTGAAAATGATTCGATTATGGAAACTGAGAGAAAACATCAAACATTATTAAAGGTGACTGAAATTCTGCTGGAAAACTTCATGTACTGCATAAGATCTCATCAAGCCAACTCTTAAAGAGTTATATTGTTCTCAAGGTTGTTATTGTTATTATTAGGAATTAAAAACATGTTAAGAGCCAGAAAAGCACCTTTCTCAATACCTGGAATGTTGTAGGGCTTATTCTCTCTTACTCCTGGCTCCATGGCCTGCTCTGCAGTCAGGGGAGGCTTTTGACATCCATATCCCAGTTACTCAACTTTAATGTCAGATCAGTGTTTTCTAAACTGGCAGTTGAAACCCAAGTTGTTTCCTCTTTCTCCTCAGCATTACTGATCATATCACTTATGAAGGCTCTTTAATAAGAAAATATCTGACAGAGCTGCCACTGCTGTGGCCACACAATCTAGCTTAATTTTCTACTTTCACAGTGGTTGCATAGCTCTATTGTGTATTTAAACTTTTTGGTCAGAGAAGATGCATAGTACAAAATGGCATGAGGGAGACATAGCACCAGATGAAGCAGCAAGAGTTTTCATATGCACTAAAGTACCTTAGACTGAAGAAGAGTTTAATAATGGTGTCCCATCCCATCTCTCCCCAGCTGTGAACCAGGCACAGTCATGCTGCTGAAGAGTTATGGGATGGAGATTCTGCTCTGTTCTCCCTCAATGTAAGGAAAAAAAGTCCCACTGACTTCCACAAAAGCTGGAGGGGGAACCAGTTCATCAAGCTGCACTTCCCTTCCCCATTACATGAATCAAGCTGGAGCAGTGGATACAGTTTGTTAGTTTGAAAAGTAGTTACGCAACAGCCATAAAGTCATGTACAAACATCCCTGAATGCAGTACCAAAGATTTTGAGGAGGAACAGCAATTAAAAACAAACTCGTGGTGAAATACAATGTCACACATTACCACTAACTCTGCCTGACTTGAAGAGAAACTTGACAGGAGGAAAGGTTCACTTTGACTTCAAAGCTTCAAAATGCACACCCATGGCAGTGAGCAGAATTTGGGAAACGGTACACCTTCTCAATGAACCAATTTCCTCCTATTTAGGACAAAGCATCAGCCAGCAATTGGACAGAACAATTAAACCAGTGACAGTTTTACAGCAAAATACCAGTTAGAATGAGTAAAAGCCTTCAGGTACAGGTGAAACTAAAAATAATAATAAAAAAATTAATTCCATGCATACACAGTTAAATGGCTTGACATGCTTATAGTCTCATCAAGCTTGGTGTTGGTTTAGTAGCCAGCAACCTCTCAGCTGGTAAAGGTCCATGCTTTATCGGTGTACTGCAGTATTAGACAGCGGTGAGTGTGAAATCAGACAGTAACTGCTGTTGGCCTACATCAGGGTCTACTCACATCTTAAGAACAAAGAGTGAGCATTACAGTCTGGGGAGAATACAAGGTCACTGGGCATCAGTCCTTTGTCTAGCCTTGATCTCTCCAGACAGAAATAGAGCAACCTATAGAAGGTTTTCCTGTCGTACCCAGAGTTAGGGTTAGTTTGGCTTTGTTTGCCTTTAAACCAACATGACACAGTGCTACAATAGAATTGGAAACCTTCAGCCCCCATGTAAGCTTATGCCACAGATACTGTCCATTCCAACAAGACACCTCCCCAGGACTGCAGTGATCCTGCTTACGAGCCGCCACGGCAGACAGCCTTGATTGCTGGGTGCAGCCTTCATCAGGAAATGAAGGGCAATCTGATTGTGCTCAAGGGAGCCCAAATGCCCTGGAAAAGAGACCTTCTCCCCTCGCTTCCCTCTTCTCTTTTGCTCCTCAACATGGCGTGGTTTCTCAACCTGGGAGTCACAACCTGGTGAGGGTTTTCATTAATTCTGAGGCGAGGAGTGCTCCGTGAGGCAGGATCACTGTAATAGGAGGAATTAGGTACTCCCAATACAAAATAGGCATTTCTGCAGTAAAAGGACATTGAGACAGTGCTCCAAACAATGCAAGGAACAGAAGATATACCATGCTTTGAGGATAGACAGAACATTGAAAAAAGGCTTTTTCTCCCAGAGAGGTACATGCTGACAAAACAGTGCATACAATGAAACAAAAAATGTTTCTCTTTAAAAGGTATTAAACAAATGACAAAAATGAGAATGAAGTCCCCAGCATTGCCAATTTTAAAAATTAATTTTCACTATTGAGATTTATTTTTAAAAAATCTATCCATGTGCACACACAGAAATCAGGAAAGGAAACACTGCCAAGCTCAGGAACTTTTGTTAGTGGGCCCAGGTGATTTTTTCAGAAGGAAAAGGGAAATACAAGGATTCAGCTAATCAAATATTGTGAAGTGCCTCATGGAAAAGCAACAGGCATGAGCTCCAACATTCTCTGAACTAAACAGAAAGAACTACTTCTGATCTTGCTGAAAACCATCAAAGGCAAAAACCTGTTCTCTTCTCTTCTCAAAACAAGATTTGCAGCATTTTAAAGAAAGCATCAAATCTAATTTTAACAAGCTTGAAAGCTCTCAAATCAGAAAGCATTCATTTTCCTTCACCCTTCCATGTTCAGTCAGTGACAGCTATATCATTACTGCCTTTAGACTTGATTTTTATCAGTGTGAACGGTAGATTTTTATGGTTCTCAGGGACCAAAGCTTTACCAAAAAAAAAAAAAAAGCCATCAACAAAAATTACATCTTAAAACTCTAACCATTCTTGAGCAAACTATTTACCATTATGTCATGCAAATTTATGATCCTAAGGTCTTTACTTCCTCTATTGTAATAATACCACCATTATTTACACACATACTTGTGAAAAACATGCCTGTGAATATATAGCTCAGCCAGGCACACAGGTTTTCCAGATTTCATAACATTTAAGAGAAAGTGCTCACTGCTTTTAATAACAAACAACATAAACCAAGCTTATTCTACATGCTCTTTATAGAACACAGAATTAGAACAAAAGACAAAACACACTGTTGAACTGCTACATGTCACCCAAACTAGGATTTTTGTCCATATGATGCCTTTGATATTTAAGTAGAAATTCTGTATTTAAAAACATCAATGGCATCACACAGCCCAACCATAGGCAGGAACACAGAAGATACCTTTGCTCAGGACGCACGTGTTGCACAACGATTATTTCCCTTACAAATAAGTAACTAAAATATGTGCCTTTGTCTAGGCATACTTCAGTAACTATAGAAACTACTGAAACAGAAGAGGAAAGATTTTGCTAATGTCAGTTTCCTAGGATTTGAAATTCCTTCCTTTCTAGAACCTGACAGTATGGGCAAAAATTCCTCCTAGTGTAGCTTGACTGAAACCAGAGTCCGCTGCTACTCACACTTGAGAAAAGTTACACGCCAGTCTGAGCCTTGGGTCCTCATGATCCTCATGATGTTAACACTGTGCATCTGCCACTTACCATCAGAAGACCCACAATCATCACCACCAACAAGCAGCTGCATTTCTGAGAGAAGGACTCTTCTCCTACCACTTGTGTCTGACAGCAGCTAACAAAAGAAAGGTCTACATATTCAAAATTATTCCAGAAGATTCAATTTCCCTCACATATTTAGGGTTCCTTTATTTTTTATGGAGAAGAGGATTGATCCCCTAAATGATGAGGAAAGAGATGAGCTAAAGTATACAGAAGCTGCCTTAAGAAACTACATCATTCAGAGAGAGAGAGAGAGAAGCATTTTTGGAAGACTAAAAAGGTTTTGGCTTATTTCACTTTATGACATGCTTGAAGAGAGAACCTCTTTCCTTTGCATTCACTGCTCTTTGCAGCTGGTGACAACCATGCTGCTGTATGACAGGGATTCTCCAGTGATCCACATTTCTGTGCACAAGGCTGTGACACCCAATTCCCTCAAACATGTGTGGAAGTCAGGAAAAACTTGGATTGGTAATTTGTTTTTCATTATTAGAAGTTAAATTGCAGCAATTAAAATCTCATTCTAAAGTCACCTCTGACAGCAGTCTAGCAGCTCATTAAGACAAATGAGATTAGTTAAACAAACACAGAACTTGACAGAATTTATCGGTCAGGCATCCTTTTTTTCTGTTAAAGAACTGTTACAGAAATAGCCACAGTTCATGCTAATTGCATGTAGATCATACTGATGAGATCTGAATCATTGGTTCTACCAAAATTCCAAATTGGGTCTGCTTCATCAGTTCAACTGATCAACATAATTCTTGATCTCTGGGTACCCTATAAACTAACGGACTTTAAACTCTCAGAAAAAGAGTGGAAAGCACATTATGCCAAAGGGAACTGCAAATAAATAGGGATGGATATTTTTTGTGTCCTTAGGATGTTTTCTATTTTCTTTTCCTTATCTTCCTTGAGCTCCTCAAAAGAAACTTCTAGTGATTACAGAGACTCTATGTTTGTGTGCTTATTGTGGG
>VZUA01083710.1:6350-16350 GCA_013401035.1 Horornis vulcanius
GGCTGGGGGACCCGGCCAGTGCCGCCGCCGACCGGCGGGCATCCAGCATCGCCGCCCTGCGGCTGAAGGCCAAGGAACACGCCGCCCAGCTCACCCAGCTCAACATCCTCCCCGGGAACAGCACGGGGAAAGAGGTGTGCTAAGGCACGGCTGCCGTCCGCGGGGTGCGGGTTAGGGTTTTTTTTAGGGGGGAGAGAAAAAAGAGAGAGGGAGAGACGAGGATAGTAAATACGCGAATCAATAAAGGTCACCTCAGACAGCATGAATCAAGACCAAACGGGGGGAAAAATAATAATGATTTTTTAAAAAAGAGGACCAGCAGCTGAGACTGTAGTAGGTTCTCAAGTTAGGAACTTGGAGAAAGCGAATGTCTCTCGCATCAGCCCTCACACGAAGTGAAACGACACTTAAAACCTCCTAATAAGTAACTCCTTGGCTGGTACATTTCTTAAATGTACGACGTGTCCATTTCCTCTGAACATCAGGGGAGAAAAAAAGTAAAAAAAAGAAAAAAGAAAAAAAAGAAAAAAAAAAGCCCTAATAAAAGTTACTATATATTAGCGTTTCGTACACTAAATATTTTTCCTTCTGTTTATCTGGCAAGAAAAAAAAAAAAAAAAGAAGAAATAGAATTGTAATTAAGAAAGTGAAAAAAAAATAAAAATAGAGAAGATAAAAGAGGGGGAAAACTACCCACATCTTCTTAAAATAACATCCTAGGATGTTAAGTTGGTCAGTTAGAAGCGCTGGAGAACTATTTTACATGTTGCAACGAGCTGCATATGCTAACCAAGGATGCTGCCAGTGCAGACTGGAAGTAAATTTGATGCTGTAAGATAACCAGTGCACTTAGGGGAAAGGGTATATCTTTTTCTTGTTATATTCTTTATCACTACACCAACCAAGGTTTTTATATCAAACCAAAGGGAAATACACTGCTAGAATATGGACTGTTTAAGTCACTAAACTGTGATTATTGATTCTGTACATACCATTGTTATAAAAAAAGAACAGAGCTTTGTATATTTGAAAAGTTATAAAACAATTGCACTCAGTGTAGTGTTGTAAAAGTTTGTCATTCTGTAGATTCTTACTGTGTTGTAGATATAATAGGGTTCCTAGACAAATATTTATGTACAAACTCTTTATTTAACTTATTAACTGTAGAGGTTTCTGAAACCCTCAAGAGGCAATGGTACAGTACTTTTTCGTGTAATGTCGTTATTGTTAACACTTTTCCTTGCTATCCGGTGGAGAAGTGCCACGTTCAGAAAATAAACAAAAATATATGTTTAACAAAAAAAAAAAAAAAAAAATTGGTTATACAAAAATATCTAGAGGCAAAATGCAAAANAAGAAAAAGCAAAAAGCCCGATCCTTGCGGGGCTGCGGGGCCACCTGCCGCGCTGCGGGCGGCCGGGGCCGGGGGCGGCAGGGGCTGAGCCCCGCCAACCTCAGCGCCGGGAACCCCCGGGGGTCCGGGTGGGCGCGGGTCGCTCGAGTGGGGCGGCGGCCGGAGCTCGGGCGTGGGGGGAAGCGAGGCGCCGGCAGCCCCGTTTGCGAGGGGATTTGCGGATCGCGAGGTCGGGTGAGGCACCCACGGCCGTACCCGGCCGCGCTCTGTCGCGGGCACCGTGACGTGTCCCCCCAGCTCCCCAGCCCGGGGGGCTCCGGGGTCGTCTCTTGGTGCCAGCGACCCCACACCGCGGGGAGCGGCCCCAGGCTCCCCCGGCACTCACCGGGCGGGGACGGGGCAGCCCCAGGCTCCGCCGCTGCCGAAAGTCGGGGGCGGGGGAGAAAATCTGGAATTTTGGGGAACGCTTGGCCGCCCTCGCACCTTTGGGGTCACAAAAGTTTCTCTGCGGCTGCCCCTTCGTTCTCCTCGAGGTGAACTTCCGTTTCTTCCCTCCTCCTTTATTACCCACCCGGTGGTTTTCTTCCTCGTCTTTTTTTCTTCTAGTTTTTTCTTCTCTCGCGCTTTTTTTTTTTTTTTTTTTTTGGCGCAGCGCTCCCCTCTGCTTCTTCCACGGAGCCGAAATGCGGGAAGCCCCCCGGCCGCACTCCCCGTGGCCCTTCCCCGGCCGTGGTAACTCCTGGTCCCGCCCGCCCAAGCCCCGGCCCCTGGACGGGCCGTCGGAGCGCTGGGGTGCGGGGCTCTTTTTTAGGGTGATTTGGTTCGATCGCGGCAGCGCTCCACAACGGCGGCCCGGGGCCGGAGATGAGCCCCGTGGGCACACCGAGGGGGCCCAGCCCGGACCGGCGGGCGGCTCCGCGGGGCGACCCCGGCTCCGGGAGCCACCGGCCGGGAAGCGCTGCTGGAGCGAGCACCGCGCGTGGGAGCCCGCCGCGACCCTTCCCCGCAGCTCCCCCCTTCACTCACGGCATTTCAAATCACACACCCCCAACCCCGCCCGCCCCCAGCCCTATTTCTGAGTTCTAAAACCCCACCATAGGCTCGAAAAAAAATTTATGGGAAAAATAAGGCTTGTTCCTTGGACGTTATTAACAGTGCAGCCTGAAATATACATTTTTGCCTCAAAGAAAAGGGAATCATTATCAAGCCATTAGGCATTAAGAAATGTCATTCAGTCATTTTTATTCATTCTGCTGAAATCTTCGTAAAAGCCCGAATCATACTTCTGCAAGCAGCAATTTTGTTAATCCAGGGGGTTATTACTCTGGTCCCTTATTAGGATCTATACTGCTGCCAAGCAATCCTATAACCTTCTCAAAAGAAGTTTACCTCCGTGTTATAAAACCAGTAGTGGTATTTATACTGTGCAATAATTAGTGTATTACCTGAATCCACTAACAGGTTCATTTTATCTCCGCACAAAACCCCTAGTCTGCTTATAGAAAGCTTGTGCCTCCTTTGGTGCTGTTAAAGTGGTGAAAGAGTGAATGAAGGCTGGTAGCACTTTCTCCTTTCGCCGTGCCTTAATTCCCATCTCTTTTTGCTCTCATCCAATTAGTGCAGTGTATTAAGCGGTTTATCATCTCATAGTCAGCTATTGAGAGAAACAAGGCGAACACTTTGCAATAGAGCCTGCTCTCCTTTGACACCCTCAGGTACTTACATATTCCACTGTGCTATGAATAATAGAGGAAGAATAGAGCGCTAATTCCCTCATCAAAGAATGCCTTGTCTGCTGCTTTGCTCAACAACACCATTCTGATCAAAAGAAAAGCAATAAAGCTTAGCATAACAAAACGAAACCTACTTATTAGCTTAGTGGTTAAATTAATGCAGAGCCGCTGCTATTCAAAACCAAGGTTTGAAAACAGCCTCCAACAACCTGATAATGCTGCCTTCGGGATGAAGGAATTTTAATCTGAAATTTGAAGCTGGCACAGATGAGTTAATCTATTAAACTGCTATAAGGAGGGTGCGGGAGAACTATTCAATTAAGGCACATTTAAGGTGCCCTGCAGAAGACGGGGATGGATTCGAAGGGGAAGATGTGCTCCGCTTCGGCCTTAGAAAACTGCCTTTGGCGGCGAAAAGAGGGATTTTGGCACAGCAGCAACCGTGTTTGCGGATGGGAATTCTTTTTCACATCGCATATGTCATCAGCGAAACCTGGCCACCGGCTCCATATATCAACACTCCTCTTCCCCAACTGCAAATAAATACAAATAAACACAAACCTTAATTTTAACAGCACGGGGTGGGGGAGGGGGATATGAGAAGGAAAAGGAAGGGAAGGCGATTCGGGCCAGACCAGCCTCAGAATGCAAACCTCCAAACTTCAGTCTTTCCCAAATTATTTACAGCGCACCATTTACCAGCTCCATTTAATATTAAATGCTATAAAGATGATTTTGCGTTTCCCAGCCTTTCTGAGGGGCCAAGACGAGGCACGGTGCCCAGAGCTGATTAGAGAGGGAGAAGGGAGGGGGAAAAAAAAATCCGGTTTACTCCTTGCCAAGACTTCAGCTCTGATGTGACCAGCTTTGCTGAGAGGAATCAAAAAAAGCCTCCATTCGGGGTAAAAGCCCTCATTTCCCATCCTCAACCCGCCCAGACTGTGGCTGACCGGGGTGCCGGGGGCTGCGGGGCTGTGCCACTCACGGCTCCTCCACCTCGGTGTGTGGGGGAACAGCCCCTCGCAGGGCCACTCTGTGCTGCTGCACCCTACACAGTCATTCCACAACACTCTCATTTAATCTAAACATCCCTAAACTTGCAAATTAACAGGCTCTTCAGCTGTAATTATACAGATACATACAAGTGCCACAGGGTCAGGTTATGCCATATCTATCCATTTTATTTGTATACCTAATGTTTGGAGGAGAAGGTCACACTTTTCGCTTTCCTAAGGCATTCTACCCAGTTAGTATCAGTAATATCTTCATAATCTTAATTGGGCCAGACACAAAAAAATCTAAAAATCCCTGAATGAAATGACAAGAAACCAGGATCTTTTGAAGTTCTGCGACTTCAGTACATCATCTTGGCAGCAACACCTTCTTTCCAAGACAAGACTCCGAATAAAGTCTGTTTTACAGTATTAACCTAACTAAACATATTGGGAAGGACTGATAGCTCACGAGGGTGGGACAACACCAGCACAACACCGGAGACTGCAGAGATTCCATTTCTCACCATAGTGATTCCAGGTGAGTAGAAATTAAAGTTCCAAAAGTTGCTAGGAAGATGACTGTGTGTTTAGACATATTCAAACTGACACTAGCCATACTGACACGCACCCTCTTCCAAATGCCACTCTGGGGACAAATGAATGTCATAGAATACTCTGAACACAAACAGACACGTTTATCCCTACAGTGCCCAACACGTTCATGCTGATCCTCTTACTTTTTCTTCAAGCTCCCTTTGTTAATGGCTGTTCATCCTAAAAACAGATACACAAGCAATTCTGTAAATTGACCAGGAAAAGTCCAGAGGAATATGACCTAGCATGGACTATTTTCAACCATCAGATCATAGAATCAAATTCTCTTTTACTAGAAAACTTTATTTTTTTTTTCCTTCAAGTGTGAACAAACTTTACATTTTATACTGTGTAAGATTTAAAAGCAATTTTTTATAACCTTACATTAATATATCACATTGCAAACTTAACGGCGAACAGTGTACAACAATATTTTGTGTACAAAAGCATGTACCCAAATTTATTCTCTTGTCATATCTGCTTGTCATCTTATTAGAAGTAAATGAAAAATACAATTTGTTTGTAAAAACTGTAAAACCTCCAACACAGTAATTATTACAGAACAGTAACTATGATTTGCTGCTTTCCATTCCCGTTATTGGTTACAATGCCATCCCAAAAATATTTTTCCCTATTGATTGCTGACTTTCAAACACTTTGAAATGAAACACATTTATATCCTCTGTATGTGTGAAACGGGTTTTGTTCATGTGCATGTCTTTACATCTTCACAGAAATTTTCAGTGTGGCATAATACTATGCTTAAAGATGTTTGGAAAGACTCATAATAAAAAGATGGTCCCTATTTTTAGCACCTCCAGGTTTCAGTCATTATTGAATGAATTTCAAAGTAAGGCGTCCCTACCTCTGTTCAGAAGGTAATAGGACATTTAAATGCATTTAGGTTTAGTATTGTTTTTAATTGGTATGTTTATGATCAGGAAGAAGATAAACCGTGAAAAGGCAAAACATTAGTGCTCCTACTGAGACCTCTACTAACCCCTCTTCCTGAGAGCACCTCTAGTAAATACCCTGGAGCAAAGTCTAGGATCACTTACATTCCAGCAACTCTCACTGGGAATTATCCAATTAAAGCAGCAATTCCCCCACCCCCTTTTCCCTCATAGGTCTAAATACACAACGAAAAATATTGCAAAAATCAACTACTCCATATTTTAATAACCCTGGTTTCTCAATGAAGAAAAGGAAGATAAAAACACCTTGAATACTTCATATCCACGAGAATCATACATCCTGTTTTAATCTCCCATTTTTCCTCCTCCAAGAAGACAAGATTATTAAAACATCATTGTACATACTGAAATAGAGTATTGCTGAAGAGATCATTACTGATAAACAAGGCACTAGCCTCCCTCCATTTTTAATCAATCACTGTCTTTCATTATTGGACTCTCCCACAGATCTTCCTACACTGACAGTGAAGAGTTTGCCAAGGTTCACTTCTGAGTAGCCACTCATGGACAGGCATTTGTCTACGGTGCTCTTCAGTCTTTTGTAGGCCTCAGTGACTTCCCTCCTGAGTGGCTTCTTCTTCAAATACTCTAGAAGAACAAAAGGGAATAACGAAAAAAACAGAGAGGGATTAAATGACCACAAAAAGACAGGATTTTTGCATTCATTAGACTGTGAATCAAGGTATTTTAAAGCAAAGTGAATGTTGTAGTTAGCAAAGAGCACATTTGTGGCAAGCTCTCCTACCTCCTGCTGCATTCTCTATCTTTCCTGCAGGGAAACAAGGCGACAAGCTGGTGAGGGGCCATGGTGAACCTTGGCCATGGAGCCAAGGCTGAAGCTCCCTCAGCCCCACCAGCACAGGAGCAGTGGGAAAACTGGCAAGAGCCACCCCTAGTCCAGTTTTGTCATCTAGCTGGAGTGAAATGGGGGTTCACTAAGTCACAGCAGAGAGAGTCACAGCAGAGAAAGTAAGCAATAGCTGGGCTGGCTCTGAAAGGCTCTCATTTAAAAGAGGCAGGTGCCCTCACTTAGAGGATCAAGATCACAAATGCAGAGGATCACAATTCCTGTCCCTCATCCCTGCTGTTAATACTGGCTCAACCAGGGACAGACTTATCACCAGTCTTGTATGTTCTCAAATGCACCTTGTGTGCAGGATGGGGATTGCGATCCTCAGCACTACAGAGGCACTGGAAGGAAAGGGAAGTAGCACAAACAAGGGGAACTCCATGCTACTTTATCCTAAAATGGAGAGAAGTTGCCCAGTATCTCAACCAGGAGATGTCAGGTTCACATAACACATGAATGAAGGGGCTCCCAAATGCCTGGTAAGAGATGTCTGGAGGACAAGACATTTACTCACCTGTACCTTTATGTTAAGTTGTGCACATGAGTCTGTACATACTTCAGCAGAGAAGATCAAGCTGTTCTATTTCTGTTGGGGTTTTTTTGTTAAATTTTATGCCATTAAAAAAAAAAAAAGATCCCCAAGGGTTTTTGTTTGGGTGATTGTCCAGCTTTCCCTTTATAAAAGCTGTGGACAAAGAGCAAAATATCCCACTGCTCTATTATACAGCAATGCCAGGTGGATGCAGATCTGGAGCAGTTGTGCTCCTACTTTCCAACCAACTCCACATTCTAGAAACACCAGTTCCTACCCAAAAGCCTGTTCCTGCAGTTACACCTTGGAACACTGGAGAGCACATACACTGCAAAACAAGGTGCCCTCCCAGGCAGCTTCCCTGCTTCTAGGCTGGAGGGACTCCAGGTCCAGCAGAACTAGGAGAGCACAGCACAGGTACTTACAGATCAAGATTTGAAGCCACTAAGGTGCACGGTAACGCAAGTGTCTGATGAGCAAACAACACCATCCTTGTATTGCTCATCAGCTTTGCCTGAAAGCTGTTGCCCTGACACTTTCATAGCCCTCCCTGTCCTTTGAATATCCAACAGAGGAATCTCTATCCCCTGTCAAACAGCTTTTACTCTATAGCACATGTTAAGATGAAAAAAACAATTGTCTCTAAAAACAGTGGAGTTTATTTAAGGAAAGGTTTTTGGGGAGAGCAACACTTTTTGTGTCTATCTGTATAAGGGATGAAATGACTCATTTTTGTGACAACTCACCTCTGTGATGTGACTGAGATGAAGGTGTCCCATCAAGACACAGCTTCATCTCAGCAGCCAAGGACTGCTACATGAGGAAATGGCAGGGATGGAGGCGTGGCGACAGAAAAAGCTACTACAGTTTTGAGGTTTGTGAATTTCTCCTCCCTGAAGATTTACAAATATTTCTGCAGAGCCTCAGATATTGTAGTATGAGCTCAGCAGACTAGCTCTAGATACAATACAGCAATGTTTTACTGAGAAACTGCCACCTGCTTAGGTTTCCCATGTTATTCACAAAGTTCCGCTGAAGTCAATTGCTTTGCATAAAGCTATCAACTCTTGAAAAATTAAAGTTTAAATTAATGATGCCTGAGTAAGTGAATACATTGATTAAAAGCACTTTGATAAGCACCTTTCATGCATTGTTGTGAAGATACGTATTGTGTTGTCACATTCAGTTTTGTGTCTGGGCAGTAAGCAAACAGAGAATGATACCTTGTTGAAGATACCACATTTTTACTGTTATACAGACAATAATGACTTAAAATCTATTAGCAGAATTGAATTTTCCTTAAATTACAACTCCAATACAATAAAAGCTTGATTATGTGAATCTGTTCATTAACAGGCTGAAGTCACTATGGCATAAACAGGTTTAATGATTCTGAAAGTGTTTAGATATAGGGTTAAATTAAACAAACCTTGAAAATTGTCCTAACCACATCCATAAAAACACCAATCCTACTTTGCCACAAACTGAGCTCACACTTGTTTATATATTTTCAAGATTAATGATACAGTAAGTGGGTTCACTTGCAACTGTTCATGTTAGCCAAACCATGCTCTCTATACCAAGGAACTGTGGAAAATACTATCCTTATACCTCCAAACTAGGCCAAAATAGTTTAAAGGTTCCTGGAGCTTGGGAGGCACCAAGGTAAAACACATCAATGCGAACAGCTGGCACATGTGAACAGAGCAGGAAGGCACATTAATCATTAGAACACTGAGGCAAACAATACACCAGGGCTGGAAGTAGGGAACAGAAATACAGGCCCATGTGCAGCTCCAATTCAGGCTCCAGGGCCCCAGCCATCCCAACTAGCAGAGCTCCCAGCTCCCCCCGACATTAAATCTAAACTCCAATTATACACAATAACCTTTCTGACAGTATGCTTCAAACATTTCTTAGATGCAATTACCCTTGTAGAGGCAGGCAGGAAAGGGTGGACTGAAAAAAAGGAGAAATATGAGGGGCCTCGTTGAAGTAATGAGGCCAATTTTAAGTTTCAATTATAAGAGAATGGGAGCCGGGAGCTCCGGGAGGAGAGGCAGGCAGGGCTGTGTCTGCAGCACCATGCATTTGAATGACACAAGTGCATCTGATGACTGGGGAGAAGAGATTTAAAGAACTGTGGTAATACAGAGCAGGGGAAGATGAGAGAGGACACAGCTCCTGATGTGTTTACCTCCTTTGCTGATGGGATATTGACTTTTCCCACCAGGTTGGTTAGAAAGGGGACTATTTACGCTGCCACACAGCAGAGTAAGAATGACAACCAGCATCACTCTGTGCCCCTCTGAGTAAAAGACAACTGTGACCGTTGTATATATCACACAGCCAAGTTACCACACCATGCAACTTACAGATGCATATAAAAGCTCCTACTTTCTTCCTAAATGAGAATTTAATCAATAACATGCCTAAGGCCTTCTGAAAACTAAGCTATACAACTGACTGAAATTACCTTTTAGTACTTACTCATTCTGAAATAGTTCTATACCCATTATCACCCCATCATTTGTTTTATTAACATCCAAGTTCAGTGGCAATGAGCAATCTTTTAAGATGACCACTGCTGCAGAATCTATACATGGCTATACATGAAATACAATGAAATGTATTTATAAACATGCAGAGCATACAAAAGACACTAACAAAACAAATATAAAAATTAAAAATGCAATTATTTTAGTAGAAATAAAAAAAGATGTGCTTCTGACTGCGTGCAAGTAAAATTCAGGTACTGTATTTTCTAAAGTTAGTAGATCCTGACTCTGGTAAAAACTACAGAATCCTACCACCAAGCATGCACCAATCCTTCCTTCTACCTCCCAATGTAACTGCCCTCCTGTTCACAAAATGCAGCCCAAACTTCTGGATATCCCCGTCAAATTCAGTACCCCATCCAAGTCTTTGTTTAGCTACCCAGGTACATTTTTATATTATTGGGGACAAA